>JAANDH010001308.1:0-65833 GCA_011799765.1 Nymphaea thermarum | reverse complement strand
AAGTGATTTATCGGCCAATTGATTGATTTAGTTGGTAGTTCACACGGCTCCACAAAATTTTTTTTCTTCGTCCTAAAAACAAATTATATATTATTCTCGTACTTCACAAGGTATGACATAATTTTTTTGTAAAAATATAAATGGTACATTGTTCACCTTTTTTGGAAAAAATATTTTATAAGTAACACCTTGTGAACCAAGCATGGCTCTATTGTTGAAGTTGACTCCAAAATTATTTCCCATTCATTATTAAGGTGATTGAAGTTCTTCTTAGCAGGCTTCAGAGTTCCCTTGGATATCAAGTACACCTTTCAATTTGAGGACCCTATTTGGGCATGAGCTAGACACTTCAAGAAGCTTTTTGTAAAAGGACACACTTCTAGTATTCTTTTCTTATGCCCTGTTTATAAATAGGAGAGAATGTGAATCTTTTTTTAGTGAAAGAGATTAAGGCAAGGGGATCCTCTGTCCCTCTTTTTGATCATTATGGAGATTCTTTCAAGGTGATTCCATGTTGAGAATATGAGAAAGATGATTGATATTCCTAGCTTGGGTAGAGGAATTCATGGGGTCCCTACAAAAATATATGCATATGATATTTGCCTATTTGTCAAAGCTTCCCAAAATTTTTTCTCCAAACTTATGATTGTCCTGGCTGAGTTCCAGTCATGTGCATGTATGTAAATTAATATGCCTAAAACTAGTTTCTTTTTTTTGGCATTGTGAACAAAATCTGCAATCCATTTGGTTGGACTAGAGAAGTCTTTCCAAAGAAATATTTGAGACTTCATCTATCTCTAAATCAACTTTTGGTTTCATATTGGGATGTGGTTTTGCGTAAGATGGAGAATAAGTTTTGCCATTGGAAATGTAAGATGATGTCTTTTGGAGGCAAATTGTGTCTAACTAAATCTGTTTTAGCTGCTCTTCCCTACTATTTACTCTTGATTTTGAAATAGCCTTCTTCATTTATTTAAAAAAATGGAGGATGTCATGATCAAATTTCAATTGAGATACACAAAATAAATTGTAAACTTCATACATAGAAATGAATTATAAACTTCACCTTATTTCCACAAAAGTGTTATCATTGCCTATAGAGGAAGTTGGATTGTGGATTCATGTTGATTTTCAGCCGGAATGCTAATAGTTGAGATGTCACTAGATTTTGGTCTAATCCATGGGCCAGGAAGCTTTTAGATGTACTCTAGGTCTAGGTCCAAATGGCAGCATCTCTCACATGGTAATGTCATTAACTTGAGTTCTTGTTATGATTCACTTTGTTGGAATGACTCCAAAGTTTGCATTCATTCCAAATGACAGATATGGAAACACTTACACATGAAAGGACTTGTTTTAAAGTGGATGAAATGGTTTGGATTAATAAATCCATACCAAGAGTTTGCTGGTTTGTCTATATCAATGGTCATAATCAGCTCCTTAGTGATTCCAAACTCTAAAGGATTGGTACACTTTTGGCCTTCATATGTAGAATTTGCAGACATAGTGGTGAGGACCAACACCACCTATTGTTTTCATGCCCTTATTCCATTAGCATTTGGAATGATGTAGCATCCAAGTTTGGTATCAACCTTGTGTTACGCAATCTTTTGTTCTTGCCTTACTTGGTGGTTCAAAAAGAAATTTCCCTACAAGGATTTCAAACATTGTTGAAACATTTGTTTCAGCATTATCATATGTAAATTATGGACTTCTAAAAATTTCTTTGTTCATAATTATACATCTAAGTCTTTGATGATGCTAAAACTGAAATTTGATCTACATTTGTGGAGTTGTTCTTCAAACAGGGTTGCTCTTTCCAGGTTCACAATGTCAATTTGAGTAGTATCTGAAATTTTTAGCCCATATTGGTGGAGGAAATCTGTAAATGGCTATGCCAATTAAATCACATCAGGCTTGAGGGGTAAAAGAGGATTTTGTGTTAGGATCCTTTGGAAGGATGGAGAGATCCTTTATAGATATGTCTTGCATCCAAATAAAGATGATAATTTTTCATAAATGAAGGTTTTTCTAGAACTTATGAGCAATGTTGTTAAATGTGATGAGGCAAAGCGAAGCATAAAGCTTATGAAGTGAAGCAGAACAATCTGAGGTGAGGTGAAGTGTAATATGAGGACCAAAATCTTGAAGTATATAGTATCTATGAAAATAATGTAAAATTGAAAATAACTGTTGAAATAACAAATATGTTAGTAAAGACCAAGATGAAAAAACATGTTTGCTCATATTAATTGTTGTTCATAACATCACTATGCATCAGTATCACACACATACATGTATATCCATGTTTAGAAATGTGGTCTGTTTAGATTTATGCCCTCAGAGACAAACAAAATGGAAAACACATTGCGATATATATATATATATATATACACATACACACATACATAAATGTGTGTGTATGTGAGTGAAAGGATTAGGGAAATGATATAGTTACTTCTGAGTTCTCAATATCATCAACATGTATAACGTATAAAGAGTAAAGCTGAGACATGTTATTAATTACATGCTTTTTAAAATGGAGTTATTAATAAGTTCTTCTAGAGGAATTACAATGGCAGAATGCTCATGTGGACATGATTTTGGTTTCTTCTAAAAGTCCCCATTCTAAAGCAACGTCGCAAAAATTTTCATTTTAAAACTTGAGGAATATGGAACAAGCAGCCACTCTAATGGAGAATTTACACAACCAATAATTCATAAAGCTTTTGTGCTAGAGGGCTGAAAGGGATAGATAGAGAGGGAGGGAGGGAATGACGACCACCTACAAAACATGAAAAAAAATATATAATCAGCTATATGAAATTGCAAAATTTATTAGTAGTCACATTGCAAAAGAAATTTAAAAAAAAATTAAAAGAGATACCAGTGTGAACCACTTAGGGAATAACCGGTCAGCCTCATATTTTTGGCTTGCAGCACATAAAGAGAGACAGCCAAATTGAAATTGCAAAGAGAGAGAGAGAGAGAGGCAGACCGGTTGAGCCGATAAAATGGGAATATATAACAAAATTTGGGGACAAGAGGTCCCCTAGGTATATCCGCAAAAAACAAACCGCAAAAACAGAATCAAAAAGGAGAAATATACAATACAGTGCAGAGAAAAATAAGAGAGAAGGGAAAGACGGCGTGGCACAGTCACCTAGCCGCAGACGGACATCGGCGCCTCAACCGAATGGCAAACTGGACATCCCCTTGCACAATACGAGCCACAGAATCTGGCGAAGAGAAAGTGTCCCTGAAGACTCTGTTATTGCGCTCCTCCCAAATGCGCCACCAAGCTGAAATGAGCCATGGCCTCCAAACTTGACCCCAAGAAGCAGTCAGGTGGGGGGAAGGACAAAAGAGGAAAAGAAGACGAATGGAAGGTGGGTTTGGAAGACTACTCACAAGGGAAGGCCAGACGTAATCAAGAACATTGGAGAAAAAAGGGCAAGAAGTAAAAAGGTGGACCCGAGACTCAGTCGCGACTAGACAAAGGGGACACTGGTTAGCCAAACTGATGCCAAGGCGCTGCAGGTGGTCAAAAGTGTTGATATGGCCAGTAAGAAGAAGCCATGCAAAAGCAATAGCACGGGGAGATGGGCCAGGAGACCAAAGGGACCGGGGTGGGATCGACGCGACAGAAGGACCAAAGGAGGCCATGTAGCAAGAAGAAAAGGTAAACTCACGGGTAGATGAAAGAGGCCACGATGGGGATGTGGACGATGAGAGGTCAGCAAGGCGGAGGAAAAGAGGAAGGACAGAAAGCATGTCGCACCAAAAGTGAGAGGGGGAGGTGTGAGAGATAGAAGCATTCCAGACGCTAGGGGAAGGCAGGTCGAATTTGGAACTAATGAATTGGGTTATAGGAGATCGTTCAGTTGCTAACCGCCACCACCAAGAACATAGAGAAGACTCGCTAGCCCGACTAAGGTTGGTAACCCCAGCACCCCCAAGAAGACGCGGAAAGGCAACCACATCCCAGTGCGCGAGGCGATCTGAAGGTCGATCACCGTCCCAAATAAACTTACGAATAAGCTTATCAAACCTACGCAAAACAGCCACAGGAGGCCGAAAGACAACCAACGCATGAAGAGGGACTGAAGCAAAACAGTGCTTAGCTAGAGTAATACGACCTGGGAGAGAAAGCAGCTTTCCCTGCCAACACTGAAGGCGATCAGTAAGTTTCTGCTCTACTCCATTCCAAAAGGAGGGCGCAGGAGGCGACAACGTAATCTGAAGCCCCAAGTAATCCATGGGCAGGCTAGTAGCCTTACACCCAAAGCAAGCTTCCGCGAGTAGTACCGTAGCCGGATCCGCGTGAATGAGGGAAAGGTGACATTTGGCAGAATTGATAGAAAGACCCGAGATGAGCTCAAAAACCCGAAGGATGAGCCATGTTCTCACAATCTGTTGGCGGGAAGCGCAACCGAACAGGAGAAAGTCGTCCGCATACTGAAGGGTAGAGAAAGTCTGTAAGTGGGGGAGCGAATGAGGTGTGATGAAGCCAACAACCGTTGCGTGATGGAAAAGCGCAGAAAAGCTCTCAGCAACCAAGTTGAAGAGCAAGGGCGATAACGGGCAACCTTGACGGAGGCCATGCTCAAGACTGAAGAAATCGCCCTGTTTCCCATTGAAGGAGACCGCAAGTTGGGCCCCAGTGACAAGCGACATGATCCACTGTCTAATCGATGGACCAAAAGCAAGACGCGTGAGGAGGTCAGAAAGGAATTCCCAACTAACCGAGTCAAATGCCTTAGAGATGTCCAACTTAAGGATGAATGAAGGAAGCCGTAGACAGTAAAGAGAGTGAACAACCTCATTGGCCAGGACAACCGCGTCCTGCAGACGCCGCCCTTGACGAAAGCCACCTGGAATGGGTTAATGATAGAAGGCAAGACAGGCGCAAGCCGCAAAGAGAGCACCTTAGCAATAATCTTGTAAGGTGTGCCTAGGATAGAGATCGGGCGAAAGTGGGTGACGTCCGTAGGGTTAAGGCGCTTAGGCACCAAAACGCAGGTAGTTTGATTGAATTCCTTCAGAAAAACGGAATTGGAGGCGAACTCATCACAAAACGCAAACACATCCGCGCTATGGAGCCGGTTGAGAGATGTTGAAGCATATGTCTGTTGGGGTCAAGTTTGGAGGCCATGGCTCATTTCGCAGATTTCCAAAACTGACTAACTTTCCACTGCAATTAATAGATGAAGCATATGTCTGTTGCTTAATAAGGAATGATGGAGCGGTGTATAGCCCTCACATTTTCTGGACAAAGGCTGCGCGGGGCATAGGCCCCCTTCCTTTTATTACAACAAAATGGAGTGATATTTACAACAAAAAATGGTTCTAAAGAACCTCATCTCATAGTGTTACTATCTTTAAAAGGATCCCACATGTTGTCGTGGAAGATTCATTTCCTGTACAAACCAGTGACCAGAATAATTGTCAAAAGATGAGTAGCTTCAGCAAGAGGCCAACCCGTGCAAATGAAAAGCCTATGAAGGTAGCTGTTAATCATCAAAAAGGTGTAAGAGAGGTCTGTGTGATGATCAATGCAGTTGCGTAAGTGCCGCTTCCAGTCTCCATCGTTTGCCAGGATGTAGATGCGACCAAGGTTGTCATCAATGTTCATCAAGTGCTCAATGCATTCCATCAAAACCTCTGTCTCCCGCCATCCTGTGTTGTTCTCAAAGGAAATTAAATGACAACATTAATTGCAATAATTGAATCAGCAAAGTAGCATGTTCAAATGGTTCAATACTATTTTCACAGAACTTTTTGAAATCAAAAGACACCAAGATGAAAAGAGAAGCCTGATAACGACAAGGGATTGTTTGTGATATTGATAAAATGGAAGAAGAAAAAGATGCAAAAATTTAAGTTTTTCAATTTTGCTGTTTTTTTCATGGGTTCCAAACCACTCCTTGGAATTTTTTTACCTTCCATTTCTATTCAATGATTCAAGCCAACTTTTATAGCATTGCTTCAAAGTGGTTTTGGTTGGCAACATGTTAAAATCTGATTTTGATTGACCAAGCACTAATTTAATTTCTCTTCTTTCTTGAAGTTAAGAAGATCATGTTATAAAGTTGTGAGCAGTAAAAAGTGTTTTGAGTTGTCATTTTCAATATTATTTTCTGGTTGATAACATGAGCAAATGAGTGCCGTTACCTGTTTTTTCTACTTACATTGTTGTTATTTTAATAATTATTTTTTATTTTAACATTATTTTTATAAATATTATATATTCAATGTTTTGGTGACGAAGAGTAAGTCTCGCGTTGCCTCAGAGGTCGGAGCACTTTGTATCTATGTCACAAGAGTGCGGGTGCTGGTGTGAGTCTCAGTGTCAGAACGGTACATCTAAAAAAATTTAGGTGCGGTGAAGGTATTTTATTATTATTATTATTATTAATTTATTATATATATACAAGAATAAATATATATATATATATATATATATATATTATTATAATTTAGTTATTAATTTATATAACATATTGCATTATTATATAAGTAATTTAGTAATATAACATTTGGGTGTAAGTCCGGTCCATGTCCGTTGTGCACTCCACTCAATGCGACTTGGTGCGGTAGTAAAATAAATGAGTCACTTGACTTAGCTCTGCATCCCTTCACAGGTAGTAAAATAGATGAGTCACTGGACTTAGCTCTGCATCCCTTCACACGCCTCACTTCTTCTCTTCAATGCGTTCAACAACATTGAGCTGAAGGCCCCTTCCTTCCTTGTATTGCCAATCTATGTGAAAATCTGACTGTTGCAGCTCTGCTTTTGGTGTTTCAAGCCCAACAAAAGGACAACAAGGCTATTACTTGTGTCGGAGGTGAGGATACATCCTTAACTTGCATAAAGCAAAGTGAATGAATACTGGTAACCACTAGTAGACTGGAGGAGCCGAAGAGGGATAAGGGTTTCACTTGGGCAGTGATCAGGGCTCCTTCAACAGTCGCAAACTGACGCCTCAGCTGCTGGACGGAATGGCGGCGGGATCTTGGGCACCGGTGAGGAAGACGCCGATCCCCGGTGAGGGACGACCCACGTTCCGCTCCGCCGAGCTCGGTTTCAGGCGACGGATTTGGGGAAGGGAGAGCCTCCGGTGAGCGAGGCAGAGAGAAACCGCGAGAAAGGAAGAGGGATCTTTCGAGGGGCGATGATTTCCTTGCCCACATGGACTTGGGCGGGATTTGATCTCAGCCGCTCGATGAGCGGCATTGAGCGGCTGTATAATTTAGTTTTCTTTATAAAAAAATTCTAATTTTGCCTTGATCACTGATCAGGCCCGACTCGAAAAACCTGAGCTCAAGCTCCGGCTGGGCACAATTACATTAAAAAAATATTTTTAATATAAAATAATACATAAAAATAATTAATTGTAATAAAATATTATAAATAAAAATAAAAAATACAAAAATCATTATCTGACCCGATCGGGTTTATTGGACCCACCCGACAGACCCAAGTCTCAGTTTTTGTAATTAGAAAAATTAAGAAATAAAGAAAGAAGATGGAATTACCTTTATCACTTAGGATTTGAATCCACCAAATCAGGCATCCACATCGTCAATATGAAAAGCAATAACTAATTGTGAGGATGAATATAAGAAGGATGAACATAGAGGACACCGTGACTCCGTGAGTGGAGGTTTTCCCATGGGCCGAGCCACTAGAAAATTTTTGTGTTTGTATCACCGGCAGTGGTGGTGGCAGCGTCGGCAGGTTGAGAACCTCGGCCAGCAGCTAAGCCTGGGCACCGGGCCGAGCTGTCGCTGGATACTTGGTATGGAGCCACCCTATGAATGTCCCAACATCTTTTTGCTTAAACCCATTGACCATCTTTTTATTAAAAAAAAAAAAAAAAAAAAGAAACAGATATGCTGTGGAGTTGAGCTCAGAGCGACTCTCCTCCGGCGAGCCAGTTGCAGCAATGGCAAGCCATGCTGATCCGCTCAATACTGGCAGACTCTCACAGTTTCCTTCCTTTCCTCCTGTCCTCACCTCCCTTCCTCCCTCTCCCATCCGTTTCCCCCTTTCCTCCCGTCTTCACCTCTCTTCCTCCCTCTCCCATCCGTTTCTCCCTTTCCTCCCGTCATCACCTCCCTTCCTCCCTCCCCCATCCATTACCCCCTTTCCTCCCGTCCTCACCTCTCTTCCTCCCGTCCTCACCTCTCTTCCTCCTTTGCTCTCCCTCTCCCTTTCCCCCAAATCGTCCCTTTCTCTCTCGGGTGCGGTTTGGGTGCGAGCTCCTCATCGGGTGCTGATTGGGTGAGCACCTAGAGCGCACTCAAAGTGCACCAGCACCCGAAGCGCACCCGACGCGGGTGCGGGTCCAAATTGGAAGCACCCAGGTGACATAGATGCTGCCTCTAACCACGCCTCACCCAATCCACGGTGTGTTTCAGAGTGGGTGGGCCTCACCCCTTAGCATGGAGGTGTTTTCTTGTGAAAATCCTTCACGCTTCAATTCGTGAAAGGTACTCCTTTTCCAACACTGTTTTCACCCACTGTTGGACAGATTTCTGAGCCTCGAGGTTCGTATATCTCTTTCTGCCGTCCTGCAGTGCTCGAACCGCGCATCCCAGTCAAACCGAGTTTCAGCTGAGTCAAACTGAGTTTCAACCAATTTAGGCTGACTCACAGCCGAGTCCGGCAGAGTTTTGATTGTAAATGAGTTTCTTAGTAGGTTGACCTGGTTTGAGACCAAATCAAACCTCATCAATCGAGTCAATGCGCGCTCTAATACACTGCACCTAGCAAATAGCAGGTTGAGCTCTTTGAGTGCAGTCTCTTATTAGACCTAAAATTTAAACTTAGGTATGAACTTGTCTTGGTTTCAGACCTGAACTTCGGCCCGCCTCTTTCTTCAATCTGATTTCATTTGATGTGTGATTAGACCAACTTAATTTGGTGGAACCTTAGTGATCTCATTTTTTCTAATTTCGGCATTAATTTTTTTTACTAGCCTCTTATTTGGAGTTAGCGGACTGGGAAGAAATGGACCCCAAGAATTGCTGAGAAGCAGCAATTAGAATATGTATATGGAAGTTATATATGTAAAAATAGTAGCAAAAAAGGAAATTAATAAAAAATTTGGAACAAAGTGAAAAATAATATGTAGAGTAATATAAAAGCTATTGAGAAATGGCCATATTTTTTTCATTTTACGAATTTCAACAAATAATTTAAAATATTTTCAATCAATTTTTAAAAACAAAAAATGTAACTAAAACTCACTTTTATATATAACTAGTAGTAACTAGAAGCCCTAGCAGCGACACCGGAGCCACACAGGGAAAGCGACAACACCTCCCCTTTGCAACTCGATGCTTATCGTACACCCTGTGAATGTGCATGTCCGAGCGTGCATCAGCAGGAACGTTACTAATTAAGAAGGTTACTAATTAAGAGTCCATCTACATATCCCTTAGCCAAAAATTGGCAACGAGGCTTATTTAAGAAGGTTACTAATTAAGAAGGAACCGAGGTGAATAAGAAGGAACCGAGGTGAAGCACAACCGAGCTTAGCTGTAGACATAGCACAAAGCTACCCGTAGCCGTGAAAGAATCCAAATCCATTTCAGAGGAGAACATCAGCAGACGCCTTCCACAGCCAGTGGCAGACAACGACAACGATAGCTTGGGAGCATGACTTGAGTCTAAGCATGGTGGTGGTGCTATAGCCTCTGATCCCAGCAGCTTCGATTTTGGGTCATCGTCAGGTTGTGTAGTAGAAGATGAGCCAGAGGTGGGCCTGTCTCTGCCTCATCTATGCTCTGCATCTGAGCCAGCAAACCCACATCTGGCTCATCTTCTATTACACAAACAGAGAATGACCCAAAATCGAAGCTGCTGGGATCAGAGGTTATAGCACCACCACCATGCTTAGGCTCGAGCCATGCCCCCAAGCTCTCGTTGTGTGCCACTGGTTGTGGAAGGCCTCTGCTGATGTTCTCCTCTGAAATGGATTTGGATTCTTTCACGGCCACGAGTAGTTTTGTCTCGGAATGGCCGTAGTGCTGCTGCATGATGGAAACGAGTCGTCGATGCCCATCATCTCCATCATTACCATCGGCCGGAGGAGGGTAGGCTAAGTTGAAAGGATTCCCTGCCTCACTGAAACAGATGATGCCGACGGTGGCGCCGGTGAGCTCCTGGGCTTTTTTGAAGAGGTCCTTCCTCCTCTTGGAAAAAGTGACATGCCTCCTTTGCCAATCGGAGATCCATCCCATGCTGGTCCTCCCATAATCTTCTTCTTCGTCGTTCCTGAAGGCCGCCCATTCAAGGGAGACCGAGAGAGAAAAAAACTCAGGAATGGAAAAGAGAGAAAAGGACTGTACAGAAGCAAGCCACTAGGACCAGTCTGCCACGTTAAGAAAGAGAAAGAAAACCGACAAATTTCTGTTGGGCAGTGCTCAAAGGGGCCTCTCCCCACTACATGGTGTTGTTTCTAAATTCAACCATCCCGTTTCCCAATCATGGATTTTTTTCGCACTTAGATCTTCCTTCTCCATCCAGTTAGATCTAGAGTTTGTTGCCACAAGAGTGTTTGCATATGAATCATGTTTAAGTCTTGGTGCTTTCTTGTCAAAAACAATATGCACATTCTCCTACCCAACAAGAGAATATTTTCGTATAAATTGTATTAAGTTTCTCAAGTTTAATTACTGTCTCCTAACAATTATCCACGGAACTCTCTCTCTTTCTCTGACCACATACGAAAGCCTAGCAGCATCCAGGTGCTTGTCTCCTTCCTCTTTTCCTTATGCTTCTTATTTCGTTCTTTTCCTTATCTCATACGAAAGCCTAGCAGCACCCAGGTGCTTGTCTCCTTCCTCTTTTCCTTATGCTTCTCATTTCATTCTTTTCCTTATCTCCTTTTGGTTTTTTTTTTCTCCCTTATTTTCCTCCACAACTCTTCTTTGCAAACCTCACCCATGACCCCGTTCCCAGATTTTTTTTTTTCTGACACTTTTTCTTTTCTTTTCCCTAACTAATTGTTCGAATTGCTTTTCCGAATTGTGAGAGTTAGGTTCAAAGTTATTAGTGTGCTGTAGTATGTCTGTTTTGGTCTCATTTTTCATGTGCAGTTTTCATTTTTCCCTTGTCTATGGAGTGTGGTTCCTGGTTTTGCACTCCATGTTCAATTTTCTGCATCTTTTTCTTCTTCTGCTTGATTTATGAATATCATAAACAATTCCTTAAATTACAATTTAACTGGCATTAATTCTTGGGATCAGATTTTCTTGTATGAATGTTTTGGACCATTTTTCAACAATTTCAGTGCCTCTGATTATACATAAAGCTTCAGTTTGACAAATAATTGGTTTTTCATTTCCACTATTTCGTTAAATACTCCAGGTATTTAACCTGAACTTAGTTTAAGTTCAGAACTTGTTGATGGTCATGTATTTTTCTTATTATTAAATAACATTTACAGATGCCAAAGATGACATAATAAATTTGAAAAAAAAAATTCTTGGTATGGAACTTTAACCGTTAATAATTTTAAATGCAAAAATTCAAAATCTCGTAGCACTCTGCAAAATTCATGAAATCTGAATGCCTTTGCCTAACAAGGTGAAAATGATTTTATATTAATGATTTTCCCTAATGTAAATTTCTAAAATACATATCCATGTTGATACCTTCACCAGAAAGGTCTATTAGCAGCATTTGCAGTGGACACTTGGTCATCTTATGCAACCTTGAATCCATGGGCATAACTGTATTAGGCTAGCGAACTCAATATTTTCATTTAAATATTTCTTCTTTATTATATCTACTCTATGAAGCCGGCTACTATCCACTACTACCTTCTTTTCTAATTCACTAAAATTGATAAATGCAACAACTTAATGTCATTATGGAAGTTAGACTACTATTTGATTTCATTTTGATTCAAATTTATCTGATTTCAAGAGAAACATGCTTATTCTTCAAATTTTTTTATGGTTTTTAACGTGGTTATGTTGTTTCGTTCTCCTTTCATTCATGTTAATATTGTAGGGAAGAGTTTTATAGTGGTATAAAGTCATAAACCTTTTAATATGTCTCTATGCATGAGGACAGAAGCCACAAAACAGCTGCATATGGTGCCATTTTCCATGTAGTGAAGATCCTCTCGTTGTTGTTTCTTGATCATTGCCTGTTTGTGTTCTCAGCTAGCCTGATGCTCCAGTGGTAGAAGTTCAATCTCCAGCAGATGGAAACTCAAATGGTTTAGCTTGCTGTGCTTGAGTACAAATATGGCCAGCTGAAGGTGAAACAACAGGATCATGAGCTTACAAAGGATACAGCCAGCAGAATGGAAGACTAGTAATCAAAGTTGCATGCATGTTTAATGTTCCATGTCACTATTGGTAACTTCAACAAAGAAACGATAATTTCATCACATCTCCTGCGCGAGAATCAATCCAATGGTGCATCAAAACCTCCTTAACTATTAACTGGATCAACTTGGCCTCGTTGCTGCTTGTTTTGCATCAGAAGTCAGAACAACAACAACAAAAAAGGTGCACAGGCATGTCGTTAGTCTTATTATCATTTCCAGAAAATATGACCAAATTCATTAACTCCAGTTCTACCACCACACAACCAACAGAAGTTTGCTAGGTACACTCCAGTTGGAGGTCACGCTCTAGACGATCGATGTGGATGAAACTCACTAATGAGTTTAGTGGAATTCTTAGCACTAATGAGTTTAGTGGAATTCTTAGCAGATTCCTTCAGCCCTCATTCTAGTGATTTCCATGTAAAAAAAAATAAAGGACTAAGAAAAAATGAAACGTAAAAAACGTTGATCGTGCAGAGAAGTGAAGTGGTCACTCTCTCTTAATGGTCATTAAGAATGACCTAAAAAACACGCATAGATGGTACATTTTCCTTTTCTACCTAGGGAAACTCCCGTTTGATTACAAAAGCGAATTGCAGCTTCTTCATAAATCTGCAGACAATATGCAAATATAATCAAAACACAACAAAAAAATGAAACCGGAATTGTATACAATGACCAAATAAAGCAGCAAAAAGTCT
Source organism: Nymphaea thermarum (assembly GCA_011799765.1). Lineage (NCBI taxonomy): Eukaryota > Viridiplantae > Streptophyta > Magnoliopsida > Nymphaeales > Nymphaeaceae > Nymphaea > Nymphaea thermarum. The sequence continues at coordinate 52,779 of JAANDH010001308.1, read as the reverse complement.
GGGCATAATCGTGCTAACTGCTAATGTCACTGACATTGGTAAATATAGCTTGTTCTTTTCAGATGTTACTGTTTCATGTATGTGCCCAAAAAATAAAACAGTAATATCGAGTTACTGTTGTCAAACTTGAGATTGTGTCCTGATATATAAAGTTAATGTTACTGTTGCCAACATCTCTTCTAACACCAAAAAAATTGAGTGTGTGTCTTCATATATAAAATGGATGTTACTGTTGCCAAGCGTCTCCTTGGAACACTAAAAAAATTGAGAGTGTGTGTCCTCATATATAAAGTGGATGTTAATGTTGCCGAACGTCTCCTTGGAAAGAGACCCAAAAATTTAGTGTGCGTGTCCTCATATACAAATTGAGTGTACGTCTCCTTAAAACCCGTCCATCTCCAAAATATCATTCCAGCCTAATGAGGATGGTGGCGATGACAAAAGAGGGTCAATCGAAGGAGATAGCGGTGGAGGCAGGCAAGAGGAATCGCAATAATTGCTGTTACTCACAGAACCATTAGACGCTCGAGTTCACCTCACCAATCCTTGTTCTTCCACCATCGGTGCGCCAGGGGCCGAATCCAAAAGAGCCATCTCTGCTTCATGCTCTGCATCTGACCCAGCAGCCCCAACCCTGGCTCATCTTCTACCACACAACCTGAGGATGATCCCAAGTTGTGGAAGCCCGCTGTTGTTGTGCTCCTCTGAAATTGATTTGGATTCTGCCACAGGAGTCGTCGGTGCCCATATCTCTGTCTTTATCATCGGGCGGAGGAGGGTAGGCGAAGGAGAAAGGATTCCTGCCTCACTGAAGCAGATGATGCCGACGGTCGCGCCGGTGAGACAGCAAAGCTGTTGGGCTTTTTTGAAGAGGCCCTTCTTCCTCTTGGAGAAGGTGACATGCCTCCTCTGCCGATCGGAGATCCATCACATGCTGGTCCTCCGCTTTTTCATAATTTTCCTCTTAGTCTTCCTCGAAGGCCGCCGATTCAAGGGAGACAGAGACGAGGCTGTCTGTGGCTGAATCCGAATCAATTTCAGTGGAGAACAGCAGCAGCGGACTTCCACAACCAGCGTCCGGCAACGACAGCTTGTGGGCGTCGCTCAAGCCGCTGCATTGTGGTGGTGCTAGAGCACCTGATCCCAGGAGATTAGATTTTGTCATCCTCAGGTTGTGTAGTAGAAGATGAGCCAGATGTGGGTCTGCTGGGTCAGATGCAGAGCATGGATGAGGCAGAGAAGGCTCTTCTGGACTCAGCTCCTGTGCTCCTGGCCTACAGAACAAGGATTGGTGGACTCGAGCGTCTATGGTTCTGTCAATAGCAGCAATTATTGCGATTCCTGCCTGCCTCCACCGTTATCGCCATCGATTGACGGTCTCTTGTCATCTCCACCATCCTCATTCGGCTGGAACGACAATCTTGATATTTTGGAGTTGGACGCGTTCGCCTTCTTCTCTTATTTCTAAGGCATAATGGTCAAAAGAAGAACTCCTGTTTGATCCTCAAGTTCTTGGTGGCGGTTGGGTCGCTCATGTTCTTTTGTTATTTTTTTATGCACATATGTTTTGGTGGCCAAACTGTTTCTGTTTGGAGGTCGTCATGTTGTATTTCCTGTGTTTTGTCTGCATTTTGTAAATCATTCTTTGATGATCAAGTAAAGAGCTGCCGACTCGTTGTTCGCCTCGTGAAATTTTGCCATTGCTTGCGAAATGGAAACAACAAAAAGTAGGGTTAACTACCTGTACTAATCGCATGCCAATATGGGTGAGAGGGATGTTGTGAAGGATACTGCTGGCATGTTAGGCGGTGGCTAATGCTGATGGAGTTTGTGCCAAGAGAACTAGTTGATTAGGGATTAACAGAAAACAGGAGAAACTCATCGTTAACTTTAAGTTTATCAGAGAAGGAACATGCATATTAGTTGTACGAATGATATTTCTTCCATAACATGGTGCGAGAGCGGTAGAGGCATGAAATGATATGTAGGTGATGAAATAGCCATATTTACAAGTAAAAGAAGCGGAAGAAAAGTTGGGAAAAAAAAATTACGCCATACGAAGGCATGCCAAGGTATAGGAATGTGGGAGGAAAGAAAACTGGAGAGAAAATGATCTTTTTTTGGATGAGATTTCCCATCATGTAAATTGGAGAACTGTCGGATTTCACTTGGAATCATGTATGTGTATCTGGTTTCGTGAGATTCACAGTTCATTCTACATGTGTGCAGTTCTATCTTTTCTATGTTTTTAACGTGCTCTTGTTAGTTCATTTTCCATTCATCCTAAGCAATTTTTTGGCAATCCCAAGTCTGTCAATGTGTTTCTCTGCACGAGGACAGAAGCTAAATGAATGCCCTCTTCATGTAGGAACGAAGTGCTTTTTTTAGTTTGCTGTGTAACTTGTTTTCCGATTTTGTTTCATCTTAGTTGCTAGAAGCTAGAAGATTGTGCCTTTGCAAAAGCTTGAAGCTCAAATGCCAGAGTTTTCTCTGGTTGATGGTCAATTCAGTCAGTTAAAAACCAAGTCAGCATAATCATAAAGCTTACTGAGTGATAGAAGCCATCCAAATTTCAAGTTATTGTTCCACGTTACTGTTAGCAGCTTTAGTCAATTGAGTTGTTTTTTTGTTTTTCACTTGTTTTATTTGCAAAACTCATTTTTCGCAGACCTGTTTATTTTTATTGTCTTCTTGTTTTTAATGGTTTTTGTCTTCTGGTTTCTCGAAATTCTCTTGAACCTAGAACTGATTCTAGTTTGAATAGATTAAGTATCTGTTATATTGATCTGCTGTAGTCATTTTCTTGTTTAGTTTGAATTCCGTTTTTGTTTCCCTATTGTAACAAATCTCTTTAGGCAATGGTGTGTCCAAGCAATGGGCTTTGGAACATCAGAGACACTGTATTTGCTCATGTATCTCTTTTTCCCTTCTCTTGTACACTGTTTTTCTTTTCCTCTTCTGAGCACGATGCACAACTTTAGAAGTTGCATTGTTTATTTAGTCTCTCTTATACCCCTCCTTCCTTTTGGTTGATATTATCTATTGAATGAAATGAAGAAAAAATCACTTTGCTCACCGATTTATATATAAACCCGAATTTCTTTACCATTTCAAATATTTTTACTATGCTTTATCACAGCTACTGTAGGCATCATTTCAAGGTTTTCCTGCCTGCTTTATTTGACCTTTCATTATGTGTCAATGAATGTTGACATATGGTAATTGGAAGTAGCATTGCTAGATCCTGTCATCAAGCGGTGCTGACATGATTTCCTGCAAAGTGCAAACCTTACTTGAGAGGCGTACTCCAGCAGGCAGCAACCTATACTAGATCAATGAACACTTCAAAACGTCATTCTTTGACTACTTCCCTTGTCTAATATAATGCAGGAGAATCAATTATGTGCATCTGCTGTTGAAGCAGATGACCCAAATCTCCTCTCTTGATTGGCCACTTTCAGCAAAGTATCAAAATTTGTCTCATAACATTATTACTTATTCCAGTTGAATCTGCAAAGAACTCACCCTATAAATCTTTTAACAATTTTTCTCATTATACCTTTATTTGGTCTTTCTTATTGTTTAGTTCCCTATTTTTTAAATAAAACAATGGTCACGATAACTTATAAAGACAGTCTATCCATTTAACTCATAGAGACAGTATGAACTATAGTCACAAAAAAAGTCTTGGCATTTTAAACGGTGAGGTTTTTCTCAGGTATAATACGGTGAACTTGAAAAATTAAGAAAAATATGAAACATTTTTAAAAAATTTTAAAAACTAAAAATAGGGGGAAATAGAATAAGTGAGAAACTAATAACACAAACATCAAAAGGTAAGTAGATTTGTAACAAATAAGAAACAAAAATGAAAAAAACTGTTTGCTACCAAAAAAACTGAAAAAACATGTTTTTTCGTTTTTAACATTTTTTTTTAAAACGTGTTTTTAAAGTTTTAAACGATCAGTTAATTTATCAAATTTTTTTTGTTTTTTTTAAAAAAAAAGTGTTTTCTCTGACTATGGTTGATATTAGGCTCTACCAACCATTGATATCAAATTGTTTAGAAAAAATGGATGCCCACATGGTCACATAGATTTAGCAATAGGAAAAGGCCAATACCAGCAACCTTTCTTTCACCAAAGCTGCTCCTGTAGGGTGAACCTTGTCAGCATGGGCTGATGGCCATACAAGGAATGCCTATACAAGGAACTGTTGTGCCCAGGACAATTTATGTTGCTGCTAGTTGCACTTCAAATGCATTATGTTGCTGCTAGTTGCACTTCAAATGTACGAGATGCGGACATGGTTCATTTTCTCAAATCACAAAAAAAAAGTATGAATGACCTTCCAATCAAAGGATGGTTCAGAGTCATAGTCACAACAAACACATTTTTTTTCGAAAAAAACAATGACAGAGAAAGTCATTCATGAATATATACATGTTAAAAATGCATCTTCATGTCATTCCTACGTTTAATTTTCTTCTTAATCACCCGATTAGGAACCCTAATGAGTGTCTTATTATGTTACTTGATTTTCTTTCATACCCAACGGGAAAAGAAATTCCCTAAGAAAATGTTTTATGTTAATATATAAAATATTTAAAATCAATGTTCTTCAAAAGATTTTCGAAAACAAGAACCCTCTCTAATGAGGCTTTGGAGAATTAGCTTAGGCTCTTGCATGAGCCCAAGTTCTTCTCGGGCCTATATAAAAATTGAAATCGGATATATTCAAGTCAATTTTTTTCAACTATCATGAAGACATATACATATATACACATTATATACATATACGTGCACATGATTATCTTTTCTTGTCCTTCTCTATCTATGGTTCAAAATATTATTTTACGAATGTTCATATACACATTGTTGTATGTATATATATATTTCATTTTCCCTTTCCAAAATATTTTGTTTCTCTCTTCAAATTCAATGTTTTCTTCTTCAAATTTCTTTTACACACACACATATATATAAATATATAAATATATATATATATATATATATATATATATATATATATATATATCTTCTCCTCTAAAATCTCTCTCTCTTCGAATCAATATGCTCTTTTTATAAACTTTCATATAAGTGTATGTATGATACTGTATACATGTATATATGCATTTTTATACCATCCGCTCTTTCTTTTTTTTTTAAATCTTCTTCTCCCTCTCCATTTGAGTTAGCTTTCATATACAAATGCGTACATATATGTATATATGCATATATACATGTATATATGTACATATAAAATACGTATAAACATATATATTTCCCTCTCTTCTTAAATTTTTTATTTGGTGATCTTTAAAATCTCTTTCTTTCTCTATGAAAGTACTTCATCTTTTCCATTCTTTTGGATATTCTTTTTCAAATATCTAAGGTTTTAATTTTACACTTACCAACTTTTTCAATACCAAAAATCAAGTAATGACCCAATATTAGAATCATGTTTGACGGTCTACAACTCCCCGTTCCATTTTCATAAACTTTTCTCTTTTCATAAAAATGTTTATTGTAATTATTTAAAAATGGAAATGTTAGATGTATGTGATGGTAGGAATGTCTTTAGATGAATGTTGTGCTACGAACGAATCATGTTGAATCAATGCATTCATACATGCACATTCACTTAACACCATGAATGATCACAAGTACCTCGGTAAAAGAATTTAAGCAAGAAGAGATGTAGTTCTAATTAGGTAGTAACCGAATTAGAGCAAAACATCAAACCTACTTAAAATCTTAAGAGAACACTAAAGTGATTTTCAAGAGTGATCTTCAAAGGTTTCCAAATCATGTTTGTAAAGATTTTCCTACTTAAGATATTCCAAACTAAAATATTTTACACTCTCAAATGATTCTTCAAAACTTTTTCAAAAATTTGAAACATCAAATCTTCAACATTTTAACCACACTTACAATGAATAAGATGTTTAAGCAAAAATAAAATGCATCAAGAATAAATATATCCCTTGGATTGGTTACTTTCGGTAAAGGCGTCGGGAACGGTCAATCCTTGTACCGACGGGCTAGTCCATTTCTTTCTTATTTCAAATAAAACCTCATTTTTCTAAGACACTCAACAAACCAAAAAATATTTTGGGGATGCGAACAAGTTGCATCTTGAAAAAACATATCCAATGACAAACTTGCTAAATGTATCCAAATGTAGGGTTTGACCTACACAATCTTCAAGTGGATTAGCCCTCAATTGAGTTGCACTGCCATGTGATATGATTGAACTGCTTCAGATAAGGTGGATATGAACGAAATGCTAAATCTAATTAATAAAAAATTAAATCAGATTTAATTTTAAGAAATATGATCGTGTTTAGATTCATGTTCAATTTTAAATAAATATCCAATTGGATAATAAACATATGTAACCTGCCTCCATATATTTCATAAACAAGATCATTATTAATTGAACTTTATAAAATAACTAGTTAATATTTTGTCATCACATAGAACACATATCAAGTACTTAGACTAATAAGTATGCTTTGAACAAATGACCCCTTGATTCTTTTTTTGAACTCCTTCGAAGCACCATCCTCCTTCCTCTTTAAGAAGATCTTATTCTCCTTGTTTATCACTTAATCTTATGTTGAAGAGGAAGGGGTAAGAGATGGTCTTGAACGAATTTTGACAAGGCATGCTCGGCCTGAATTGGCCAATCTAGAACGATTCAAATCGAATCAGTACTTTGACGTGGCTGATTCATCAGATATTGAAAATCACTAATTTATGAGGAAACCAGTTCCTCTTCTGCTATTCACATGCATGACCTGGAGAGCTCCATTTGCGCTTCCACAGTCTGATAACTGCTATTCAAGTTCAACAATCACTAGCGGCATGCCAGAACAATGACCATCTGCCTTTGGCATTCACCATTGCCATACTCTGGCATGGTTGATCACATGCATCATCCTACATTTACCTCTGTTTTTTTGTATCTCTCCTAGTAATATATAGGTTTGTATGTGAGCCAATTCAATCTTGAGTTCAATGATCAGCTGGATCCAACTCGACTCATGTATTGCTCAGCTCGAACTCAACTCAAGCTGTACAATGTTACATCGAACTTGACTTGATAGACCAAGTCCTGGTTTGAGCTTGACTCATTTAAGCTCATTTACCAACTCCTCATTTGATTTGATCCTTTTCTTTGGTTTTAAGTTTGAAAATTACCAAAAACAAAAAAGATAACCAAGATTAATAAACATGCTTACTCGAGTTTAATCGAATCGAGTTCATGAACTCAGATTCATTTATAAGCTCCAGTTTTTACTTAAGCTCGAGCTCAACTCGTTTCAAGTCAAGCTTAACAGAATGAGTTCAAACCGAGCTCAAGTTGGCTCGACTCATTATACAGCCCCAGCCAGATATCCATCGTTAAGAGGTTTGATTGTTTTCTTGTAAAGCTTGGTTTTGGTATTTTAGCTGTATGAAATCTCAATCTTATGAGGTATATGGGCTTTGTAAAATAAAAAATGGTTCATTGTAATTAGGAAAATTAACAAATAAAGAAAGAAGATGGAATTACCTTATCACTGAAGATTTGAATCCACCAAATCAGGCATCCACATCCTCAGTATGAAAGGCAACAACGAATTGTGACGACTAAGATAAGAAGGATAAATATAGAGAAGAACGCTGAGTGAGTAGAGGTCTTCCCGTGGACGGAGCCACTAGAAAATTTTTGTGCTGTTGTGTATCACAGGCAGTGGTGGTGGCAGCGTCGGTAGGGTTGGCAACTTCCGCCAGCAGCTAATTCTGAGCATTGGGCCGGGCTGCCGCCGGATACTTGGTATGGAGCTACCCTATGAACGCCCCAACATCTTTTTGCTTAAACCCATTGGCCATCTTTTTTTTTCTTCATTCCATTAACTTTTTAAATTATATATATATATATATATATATATATATATATATATATATATATATATATATATATATATATATATATATATATGCCGCCTCTGAGCACGCCTCACCCTTAGCATGGAGGTGTTTTCTTGTAAAAATCCTTCGCGCTTCAATTTCTGAAAGGTACCCCTTTTCCAACACTGTTTTCACCCACCGTTGGACATATTTCTGAGCCTTGAGGTTCGTATGGCTCTTTATGTCGTACCCTTTTTATTTCACTTGTTTTTGGCATCCAGACAGCCTTAGTGACTTGTGTGATCTAGTGATTCGAATAGAGGTCCTAAAGCTAAGCTCGGTTGTGCTTCACCTCGGTTCTTTCTTTATGAGTAACCTTCTTAACTAAGCCTCGTTGACGTAGATGGATTCATGATCTCATTTTTATACATAAAGACGCGTGCCTTTAACAACTACCCATTGAGAGGAGAAAGGGAGGGAAGCACTCCCCCGCTTCTTTGTGCGGGCAAATTACCCACTTTAAAATAGTCTTGTGGCAACAAACTCTAGATCTAACTGGATAGAGAAGCAAGATCTGCGTGCGAAAAAAATCGATGATTGGGAAACGGGATGGTGGAATTTAGAAACAACACCATGTAGTGGGGAGAGGCCCCTTTGAGCACTGCCCAACAGAAATTTGTGGGTTTTCTTTCTTAACGTGATAGACTGGTCCTAGTGGCTTGGCTTGATTCTGTAGTCTTTTTCTGTTTTTTTCTCATTCCTGAGTTTCTTTCTCTCAACGTCTCCCTTGAATTGGCAGAAGATTATGGAAAAAGGGAGGACCAGCATGGGATAGATCTCAGAGAAGGCATGTCACCTTCTCTAAGAGGAGGAAGGGCCTCTTCAAAAAAGGCCAGGAGCTTTGCTATCACACCCGTGCGACCGTCGGCATCATCTGCTTCAGTGAGGAAGGGAATCCTTTCTCCTTCCCCTACCCTCCTCTGGCCGATGGGAAAGACGGAGATGATGGGCACCGACTACTTCTCTCCATCATGCAGCAGCACTACAACCATTTCGGGACGAGTCTACCCGTGGCCGTGGCAGGATCCAAATCCATTTCAAAGAAGAGCACAGCAGTTCCACAATCAACGATAGGCAATGACATGGGAGCATCGCTCGAGCATAAGCATGGTGGTGGTGCTATAGCCTCTGATTCCAACAGCTTCAATTTTGGGTCATCCTCAGGTTGTGTGATAGAAGATGAGCCAAAGGTCAGTCTGCTGGGTCATATGCAAAGCATGGATGAGGCAGAGAGGGCTCTTCTGCGTCTCTGCCTCATCCATACTCTGCATCTGACCCAGCAGACCCACCTCTGGCTCATCTTCTATTACACAATAAGAAGAGGCTCTAACACCACCACCATGCAGCGGCTCGAGCGATGCCCAAAAGCTGTCGTTGCCTGCCGCTGGTTGTGGAAGGCCGCTGCTGCTGTTCTCCTCTGAAATGGATTTGAATTCTTCCACGGCCACGAGTAGTCTGGTCCCGGAATGGCTGTAGTGCTGCTGCATGATGGAGAGGAGTCGTCCGTGCCCATCATCTCCGTCTTTACCACCAGCCGGAGGAGGGTAGGCGAAGGTGAAAGGATTCCCTGCCTCACTGAAGCAGATAATGCCGATGGTGGCACCGGTGAGACAGCAAAGTTCCTGGGCTTTTTTGAAGAGGCCCTTCCTCTTCTTGGAGAAGGTGACATGCCTCCTCTGCCGATCAGAAATCCATCCCATGCTGATCCTCCTCTTTCCCATATTCTTCTTCTTCGTCTTCCTCTCCCTCGAAGGCCGCCGATTCAAGGGAGAGAGAGATAGATGAGATTTCTTGATTTGGTAATTGGGTAGTGGAACCCGGTGAACGCTCTTTTAAACTGGGTGGTTTGCCCGCTCAAGAAGCGAGGGAGTGCTTCCCTCCCTTTCTCCTTTCAACGGCTAGTTGTTAGAGGTACGCAGAAAATTTTCTGTTTCAAGATTTTGAAATCTCAAACGTACAAATCTCGCACGACGTTTTTGTTGATTAAGGTTTCAGGTTCCACCAGCTCAATAAAAATATGTAGATTACCAAATCTTTAACCAAACAAATAATATGGTTTAACTATTTTCTAACATTACTATTCGTGGCTAATTAAACAAAGCCAAACACACACACACACAATATATATATATATATATATATATATATATATATATATATATATATATATATATATATATATATATATATATATATATATATATATATATATATATATATATATATATATATATATATATATAACCCATATACTGTTGTTTTCCATAACCAAAACGTGACACGACTAATTAATCAAAGCCAAACATATATGTATATATATATAAATTATTTACCTGCATGATGCATCATATCCAATATTTTTCGGATGATCCAAATCCAACCCATTTGCATATGTGGATCTGGGCCTGTTCGTATTAAATATAATTCTTTTATGTTACCTTATGAATTGCACGCATTATGCATCTACATTTTGCAAAGTTCAACCCAAAAAACTTGACAAAATTATTACTTTCTTGTTCCATTTAATGGTCCAACATTACTGACAGGTTTATCCAAGTTGATTAGAAATGCGTGTTGAGGGGGTGGGGAACTTAGGACATCTTTTCCCGGCAGTGGTTGTAAACCTCCTGCTCACCAACATTTGCTAAGCTAGCTATTAAATTACAATTTAAATGGCATTAATTCTCAGGATCAGATTGAAGCAAATTTAAATGGGATCATTTTTCAACAATGTCAGTGCCTCTGATTATACATGAAGCTTCAGTTTGACAAATAATTGGTTTCAACTATTTCCATTTCCATTATTTCGTTAAATACTCCAGGGATTTAACCAGAACTTGGTTTAAGCTCAGAACTTGTTGTCTTGTTGATGGTCATGTATTTTTCTTGTTATTAAATAACATTTACAGATGCCAAAGATGACATAATAAATTTTGTTTGAAAATAATTCTTGGTATGGAACTTTAACCGTAAATAATTTCCAATGCAGAAATTCAAAATCTCGTAGCACTATGCAAAAATCAGGAAATCTGGATGTGTTTGCCTAGCAAGGTGAAAATGATTTTATGGTAATGATTTTCCCTAATGTAAATTTCTAAAATGCATATCCATGTTGATACCTTCACCAGAAAGGTCTATAGCAGCATTTGCAGTGGACACTTGGTCATCTTATGCAACCTTGAATCCATGGGCATAACTGTATTAGGCTAGCGAACTCAATATTTTCATTTAACTATTTCTTCTTTATTATATCTACTCAATGAAGCCGGCTACTATCCACTACTACCTTCTTTTCTAATTCACTAAAATTGGTAAATGCAACGACTTAATTTCATTATGGAAGTTAGAGTACAATTTGATTTCATTTTGATTCAAATTTATCAGATTTCTGGAGAAACATGCTTATTCTTGAAATTTATTTATGGTTTTTAACATGGTTATGTTATTTCATTTTCCTTTCATTCATGCTAATATTATACTTATAGGGAAGAGTTTTATAGTGGTATAAAGCAGTGTCACAAAAAATGCGTTTTGTTTTTTAAAAACACGAAAAAACGTGATAAATTAATTTGCCATTTAAAACTAAAAAAACATGTTTTTTTAAAACATTAAAAACGAAAAAACATGTTTTTTTGCTTTTTTTTATTTTTTCATTTTTTTTAATGCCAAACAGTTTTTTTTTTCTATTTCGCATTTGTTGCAAATCTACTTATTTTTTGATGTTTGTGTTATTAGTTTCTCACTTATTTTATTTTTCACCCATTTTTAGTTTTTTTTTTATTTTAAAAAAATCTACCATATTTTTCTTTTTTTTTCAAGCTCACCCTATTATACCCGAGAAAAACCTCGCCATTTCAAACTCCGAAGCTTTAGTTGTGACTATACTATAAAGTATAAACCTTTTAATATGTCTCTATGCATGAGGACAGAAGCCACAAAACAGCTGCATATGGTGTCATTTTCCATGTAGTGATGATCCTCTCGTTGTTGTTTCTTGGTCATTGCCTTTTTGTCTTCTCAGCTAGCCTGATGCTACAGTAGTAAAAGTTCAATCTCCAGCAGATGGAAACTCAAATGGTTTAGCTTGCTGTGCTTGAGTACAAATATGGCCAGCTGAAGGTGAAACAACAGGATCATGAGCTTACAAAGGATACAGCCAGCATACTGGGAGAATGGAAGACAGTCATCAAAGTTGCATGCATGTTTAATGTTCCATGTCACTATTGGTAGCTTCAACCAGTTATTCTTTTCATTGTTCTCTTTTCTATGTCACATAAGCCATAAGCTTCTTGTATAACTGCATATTCTCATTTATCTTCTTGTATGTAACAGGTTTTACGACCAAACTGCATTTTTTTTCTGGTTTTCAGATTTTTCTTTCGTGCAGATATTGATCATACAATGTACCATCCTTGAGGAAAACTACTATGAAATATGGATTCACAAATCATTCTAGTTTGCAAAGATAATTTTCTTTCTTGTTTCCTTTCTTTGTCGCATATCCCTTTAGGCAATGGTGTAGCCCAAGGAATCGGCTTTGGAACCAAGAAATTACCTTCTTTTATCATATCAGCTGACTGCCCACACATCCAAAATAATGCTTACATGTTTGGCATATTAAATTTGACTCTTCCACATCATGGACTGATCTGTCTAATTTGGGCTAATCTAAGGCAAGGAGCAGTTACAGTGTAGGATAGGTTCTCTTTAGCAATTCTTGTTACAATATGTTCTAAATGTGGGTGTGGTGACAGGTTCCAATCCTTTTTTCCTTTTCTCTTTTCAGGATTCTTCAGAAAACACATATACACAGCAGTGTCTTATGTTCATGAAAAGGGAATCCTCTTAATGTTTTTTATTTTGTTAGGGATAAAGCACAGTGGGAGGTTTCTGGAATATTTTCTCTTGATGCAGACATGGATATAGACTCCACGACTTGAGTGCAGGACCAAACTTGGCTTAGCAAAGAAACATAGAAGGTATGTGCAGTTATGTGTTAAGGCAAGAGTATTTGACCTACACGTTTTGGGTTGAACTGACTCTTCTACTGAAAAGTGAAAACTTACATGGTTATGAGCTTCCTTTGTGCAACTTCTCCAAGATTTTAGATTTTTTTTTTTTAAATGCAAAACTACTTTAGTTCTCAAAAGGTAATGGTAAGGGCTGGAGCAAGCCTAATGGTTTTAATTTAGAGAAAACAACTTAGGTATGAAATCTAGGATGAGAGTATGGAGAAATGGTCAATTTCATCGGTGTATATGTGAGAGAAATTTGGAGATTTTGATTGACATTTCCAATGTTTGTGCTTATATATATATATATATATATATATATATATATATATATATATATATTAGTACTCCGATGGCCAAGGTCGAGCTTTCAGAGGATTCTGTCCAGGCGAGAAGCTCACGCTTGAAGAAGGTCCAAAACTCCCAACTTTTCTTGGTAAACTTGGGAAATTGGTTTAGTGGAACATGATTTTTTTTTTATTCTTTAATAAATTGATTGTCTAACTTGACAAAATGATGCAAAGTGGAACCAGAGGGACCCGATAGATTCAAACTTGCCTAATCCATCCGAGTATCTATCTCCGACAAGAGCTTTGGTTGAGTTCTCCAACGAGAATCCGTGTGCAGGTCAAAACTCAAGATCAAAGGAAGTGCAAGTAAGGAGGTCTGTGTGTGTGACGTAGGGGCAATGGCAGCGCAAATTGAGCGCTTCCTATCTTAGTTTAGTCATTTGGATCCACTCCTGATGTTTTTGGGTCTTTTATTGTACTTTGGATCCATTTTTCATTTTTATTGATCCATTTTCTATCATTTAATTTGGGTGCAAGTATGAATACCTCACATTAGGTGAATAGGATTTTTGTTTTAGTTTTGAATTGAAGAAAAGTCCACGTGATCTTTGATCACTTGGTTGGTTTCCTGTTGCTTGATTACAAACTTTATTGATCTTTACCCATTATCCATTCAAGTTTGCGGATTTGTGATTTGGAAGCGCCGATCCTCTCTAATGATCCACATCATGAACTGGTGAAATAACAAGATTTCTCTAATGCTGCCTCGAATTATCAAAAAATATATAACTCGCCGACAGCTTGCAGGATGATCTGCTCACAAGTTTTAGTTAATCTAGATATATTAGTCTTGAGCAACAACCAACTATATGGCCTGATTGCAGAAGAACTTGATATTAATTCTGCACATTTTTAAGGATGCTCAAGCTACTAAACAACAATCAATTGGTCGGTAGGATTCCAAGATCTCTTTTGAATGGCCGCACATTGGAGATTATAATTTGGGTAGGAATGAGTTAAGTGATGTTTTTTCGTTTTGGCCTAGCAATTTGGAGAAACTTGCACATGTTAGTGCTCAACTCCAATAAATTGTATTGCTTCATTGAGTGCCCCAGCTTCTCCAAACATGTATTTCCTTCATTATAAATCCTTGGCATTTCTCGGGCCAGTTTACTGGACCTCTCCCCACTCTTGGGCCTTTTCAAAATTTTTAGTTCAATGATATAGAAGAAAAAGTATGATGATTTAAAAAAAAACCATAATATTTATGTTAGTTCACGGACACAAAGAAAAGGTGTTGTTAGCCAACAAAGGGTAAGCCCAAATAAGGAGTAGTACTTCAATGCTAGGGATTTGAATCAGATAAACTCATAACCATATTCACTTTTTCAGATAGTCACATGTACAGATTCGAATATGAATGAAGAAAGGTGATATCCAAATCTGAAACTGAAATCTCATTTTACAATCTGCATTCAATTTTTATATTCACATCCAAATCTGATTCCGAATTTTGAACTGGTTTGTCTACCTTTCAAAATGTAAGGGCATTGAATAAAGCATATTTATTTAAAACTAAGTCCAAATATGATTGGTTATTTATGCATATCGAAATCTGAAACTGATCGAATATCATGTTTTAAATCTGAATTTGATCCGGTTTCTTGGGATATTAGCTTTTTATCCATATCCATTTTTTTTTTTAATAATGAAGTCGAATATTACGTTTCATATAAGATACTGGAGAAACATACATTTGATTCATCACCTTGTTTTACTCTTGGCCTTCCCAAACGAACATCTACATTTGGATATATTAACATACCTACATAAGGTATATGTTGAGGTTTGTCTTAACAATTTATTTGCTAGAAATTAAAATTCCTGAAGAGATAGGTGCATTGGAGAGAGGCTTCATTCAATGAACTTGTCTTGGAACAACCTAGACACTCCTATCCTAAAGTCATTAGGTGATGTTTGACATTAGAAACAATGTGCGAGTGTTTCATACTTGTCCCTCAAAAATAAGGTATATTCATAATGCATTTGTTCAAAGGTTCCATGAATCTACCCTAATTTTGAGGTAAATTCATAGAACACTCATACATTGTTCCTTATGTTAAAAAGCTTTTCTGGGAGCTTGTGAGCATTGGGGTAAGCTGACCTTCCTCACAACCTTTTATCTGGAAGCATACCAGAAGAATTAACAAACTGACACATTTTTATCTGTATTGAATCAATCCCTCAAGGTAGCTAGCTTAGCAAATGTTGGGTGAGCAAGAGGTTTACAACCACTGACGGGAAAAGAGGTCCTAAGCTCCCCACCCCCTCAATACGCATTTCTAATCAACTTGAATAAACCTGTCAGTAGAGTTGGACCATTTGTTGGACCATTAAATGGAACAAGAAAGTAATAATTTTGTCAAGTTTTTTGGGTTGAACTTTGCAAAATGCAGATGCATAATGCATGCAATTCATAAGCTAACATAAAAGAATTATATATAATACGAACAGGCCCAGATCCACATATGCAAATGGGTTGGATTTGGATCATCCGAAAAATATCATGCAGGTAAATAATTTATATATATACATATATGTTTGGCTTTGATTAATTAGTCGTGTCACGTTTTGGTTATGAAAAACAACAGTATATGGGTTATATATATATATATATATATATATATATATATATATATATATATATATATATATATATATATATATATATTGTGTGTGTGTGTTTGGCTTTGATTAATTAGCCACGAATAGTAATGTTTGAAAATAGTTAAACCATATTATTTGTTTGGTTAAAGATTTGGTAATCTACATATTTTTATTGAGCTGGTGGAACCTGAAACCTTAATCAACAAAAACGTCGTGCGAGATTTTTACGTTTGAGATTTCAAAATCTTGAAACAGAAAATTTTCAGCGTACCTCTAACAACTAGCCGTTGAAAGGAGAAAGGAGGGAAGCACTCCCTCGCTTCTTGCGCGGGCAAACCACCCAGTTTAAAAGAGCGTTCACCAGGTTCCACTACCCAATTACCAAATCAAGAAATCTCATCTATCTCTCTGTCTCCTTTGAATCGGCGGCCTTCGAGGGAGAGGAAGACGAAGAAGAAGAATATGGGAAAGAGGAGGATCAGCATGGGATGGATTTCTGATCGGCAGAGGAGGCATGTCACCTTCTCCAAGAGGAGGAAGGGCCTCTTCAAAAAAGCCCAAGAACTTGGCTGTCTCACCGGCGCCACCATCGGCATCATCTGCTTCAGTGAGGCAGGGAATCCTTTCACCTTCGCCTACCCTCCTCCGGCTGATGGTAAAGATGGAGATGATGGGCACCGACGACTCCTCTCCATCATGCAGCAGCACTACAGCCATTCCGGGACCAGACTACCTGTGGCGGAATCAAAATCAATTTCAGAGGAGAACAACAGCGGCGGCCTTCCACCAGCAGCTGCAGGCAACGACAGCTTGTGGGCATCGCTCGAGCCGCTGCATGGTGGTGGTGCTAGTGCCTCTGATCCCAGCAGGTTCGATTTGGGTTCATCCTCAGGTTGTGTAGTAGAAGATGAGCCAGCGGTGGGGCTTCAGTTGCAGAGCATGGAGGAGGCAGAGACGGCTCTTCTGGCTTCGGTCCCTGGCCAGCCGATGGTGGAAGAGCAAGGATTGATGGACTCGAGAGTCTCTGGTTCTGTGAGTAGCAGCAATTACTGTGATTCCTCTTACCTGCCTCCACCGCTATCACCATCGATTGATGCTCTTTTGTCATCGCCGCCATCCTCATTCGGTTGGAACGACAGTCTTGATATTTTGGAGATGAACACGTTCGAAGGAGCCTCCATCGAGTCCCTTCCGTCGCCCTTCTTCTCTTATTTCTGAGGCATAATGGTCAAAAGAAGAACTCCTGTTCGATCCTCAAGTTCTTGGCGGAGGTGCCTTTTTTGTAATTTTTGGGTCACTCATATTCTTTTACTATTTTTTCTGCATATATGTTGTGGTGGCCAAATTGTTTCTGTCTAGAGGTCGTACGTCATGTTGTATTTCCTGTGTTTTCTCTACATTTTGTAAATCATTCTTTGATGATCAAGTAAAGAGCTGTAGATGTTGTTGTTTCCTCGTGAAATTTTGCCATTGTTTGCCAAATGGAAACAACAAGAAGTAGGGTGATTTCACTGGTATAAAAGTTAACTACCTGTACCAATCGCATGCCAATATAGGTAAGAGAGAAGTTGTGAAGGGTACTGCTGGCACATTAGGCAGTAGTTAATGCTGATGGAGTTTGTGTCAAGAGAACTAGTTGTGATTAGGCATTAACATGAAACAAAAAAACAAGAGAAGCTCATGGTTAAATATTATGAGAGAAAGAACATGCATATTAGTTGTAGGAAAGATATTTTTTCCTTAGCCTGGAGTAAAAGCAGTAAGGGCATGAAATCTATGTTGGTGATGAAATAGCCATATTTACCAGTAAAAGAAGCCTAAGCAAAATTGGACAAAAAAAGGACATCATATGAAGGCATGCCGAGGTATAGGAATGTGGGAGGCATTGAAAAGCAGGAAAGAAAATTGGAGAGAAAATGACAAAGAAAGAGTAGCTGCCCGGGTGAAAAATCAGATCAATGAGCTTTTTGGATGAGATTTCCCATCAAGTAAATTAGAGAACTATCTGATTTCATTTGGAATCATGTATCCTTATCTGGTTTCGTGAGATTCACGCTTCATTCTAAATGTGTGCAACTTTTTTTTTTAGGTTTTGGCCCTGTTATTTCATTTTCCTTTCATCCTAGGCAAATTTTTGGCAATGTAAGCCTGTCAATGTGTTTCTCTGCACGAGGACAGGTGCTAAATGAATGCCATCTTCATGTAGGAACGAAGTGCTGCTTTTATTTTGCTGTGAAACTTGCCTTACGACTTTGTTTCATCCAACTTGCTCATTACTTTTGCCCAGTTTGATGCTGCTTTGCTAGATTATAAAAAATTGTGCCTTTGCAGCAGCTAGAAGCTCAAAACCCAGAGTTTTCTCCAGTTGATGGTCAATTCAGTCAGTTAAAAACAAGTTAACAGAATCATAAACTTACTGAGTGACATATGCCGTTCAACTTTCAAGTTTACTGTTCCATGTTACCATCAGCAACTTCAGTCACTTGTGTTTTCTAAAAAAAAAAAAAAAATTATTTTACCTTCTTTATTGTCATAGGCACTCATTTCTCTCAGACCTGTTTATTTTTATTGGCCTTCTGGTTTTCAACAGTTTTTGTCTTCTGGTTTCTGAAAATTTTCTTGAACCTAGAACCGATCCTAGTCTGAAAAGGTTAACTACTTGTTACATTGATCTGCTGTAGTTACTTTCTTGTTTTATTTTTAATTCCGTTTTTGTTTCCCTTTTGTAACAAATAGCGCAATGGTTGCCCTTTGGAACCTCAGCGATACCTTATTTGGTCATGTCCCTCTTTTTCCTTCCTCTTGTACACTGGTTTTTCTTTTTCCCGTTCTGAGCATGATGCACAGCTTTAGAAGTGACATTTTTTATTTTTTTCTCTCTAATAGCCATAATTTCTTTTGGTTGATATTGTATCAACTGAATTGAAATGAAGAAAAAGTCACTTTGGTGACTGATTTATACATAATCCTGAATTTCTTTACCATTTCAAATATTGTTAACATGCCTTATCACTGCTCTATAGGCATCATTTGAAGTTTTTCACTTCGTGCTTTATTTGATCTTCCATTATGTGGCAATGAATGTTAATATATGGTAATTGGAAGTAGCATTGCTAGCTCTTTTCATTAAGTAGTGCTGACCTGGTTTCTCCAAAGTGCAAACCTTACTTGAGAGTTATATGCCAGCAACCTATACTATGTAAGTGGGCACTTCAAAAGGTCATTCTTTGAGTAATTCCATTTTCTAGTATAATGTAGGAGAAGCAGTTACGTGCATCTGCTGTTGAAGCAGGTGACCCAAATCTCCTCAATGTTTTTGATTGGCCACTTTCTGCCAAGTATAAATTTGACTTATGACATATTTACATATTCCAGTTGTATCTGCAGAGAGCTCACCCCATAAATCTTTTAAAAATTGTGCTGATTATATCTTTTTTTGGTATTTCCTATGGTTCAATTCTGTATTTTTGAAACAAAAAAATGTTTTTGATAACTCATAGACACAGCCTGTCCTTTCAGTTCAGACTTAAGCATGCTGCATGTGATACAAGTTTGCAATCTGAATCTCACCCATGTTATAGTGTCTCGAAGAAACAAGGAATTGCAATTGTAGAATGATCCTTTGATGGGGAGATCAGTCATACATTTTTTTTAGTGATTTTAGAATCTTAGCCATGTCAGCATCTCGTAAATTTGAAGTCTACTTGTGACTATGGCAAAACATGTGGGCAGATTATGCTTGTAGTGGTGATGACTTAGCTAAGAAGTTTCTTCTCCTAAAAAAGTATGTCTTGAAGACTTGATAATGCTCTACTTTCTTGAAGTGCAACTAGTGGCATCATAAACTGTGATGTGGACAGTAGTTCCTCGTATAGGCATACTTGTATAGCCATTGGGTCCTCACGTGCTCATGCTGACAACATCCACCCTATAGCAGCAGCTTTATTGACTAAAAAGGCTGTTGGTATTGACTTTCACTTATTGCTAAATCTATGTGACCACATTGGTATCCATTTTCTTTAAAACTTTGATATTTATGGTTGGTGGAGCAATGTCGACAAGCATTTCTTGGATTTCCTTCACCATCGAGATCATTTGACAAGAGTTTCTGGTAAGACTAGATTTTCCCCTTTAAAACATTTTTTTCACTGAATCATGGTTGTACTCTGTATTAGATCTTCTCCTTTATCCTGTTGCATAGACTTATTTTGCCAGCAGAATATTTTCATTTTAAACATATTTAAGTTTTAGTGCTTTGTCAGAGATAAATATTCACATCAAATATGGAAAATTTTCATATGAACATGTTTAGGCATATCAATTTTGACTTGTCCTTCTAGCGTCATCTATGTGGCTCTCTTACTCTCTGTAAATTCAATTATCTCTGAGCTCTGTTTATTCTTATTAAAACTTCAATCAAGTTTGTAACAGTTCTAGAACAAAATACACAGTCTTTGGGCTTGTGGAACTTTTTCAGGACCTAGAACTGATTCTAGTTCACAAAGATTAGGTGGCTAATTGATTTTCTATAGTTTGTTTTCTCAGATTTCTAGTTATGTATTCTTTTTCATTTTATCACTGTAATAAATGTCTCCATTAGGCTATGATGCATCCTGGCTGTATACTTTGGAACCTCAGAAACATCTAATTTTTTCATGCATCTCTTTTATGATTTTATCTTTATACTCCAAATCCGTTTGTCCTCTTTTTTTTTTACAGCTTTAGTGGTGGCACTTTTATTTTTTGGTTCTTTCTCTTATAGTCCTAATCCTTGTAGTGATAATTATATCATCCAAAATTTAAAATGCAGAAAATGTTGCTTTCATGTCTGATTTAACTGACTGCTGCTTAGGATGGTAGTTTCTAGCCGAGGACTTCACCATTTCAAATGACTTTTACATGCCTTGCAGACTGCAACTGTACCATGTAACTTGAAGTCTCTTGCTTTACAGTTTATTTGCTCCTACCTTTTTGCGGCACTGAGTGGTAATGAATGGTAATTGGAAGCACCATTCTTAGCTTCCATCATCAACTAGTGTAGGCCTAGTATCCTTCAATCCTATCTAGGGAGATATATACCAGCATTCCATACAAGATCAATGCAAAAGTCATTGTTTGCCTAAGCCCCTTGCTTGATATGCTTTTGGGTGAATCAGAAATGGTTCCTTGCATCTAGTATTGAAGCCGATGATCCAGAATCTGTGATGCCCTTGCTAGGTCATTTTCAGCCTGGTATCAAAAATCTGCCTCATAAAACCGTTTTTAACTGAGTTGTACTTTCAAAAATTTCAGCTCTCATATCTTTTAAAAACTCTGCTTACTCAACCTTTTTCCTGTGCTTTTTATGTTCCAATTTGCATTTTGCAAATATAGTAGCTCAAAAATGAAAATGGAAAGTCATAGATACTATCAATATTTTCATTACAGATGTTAAGCATGCTTAATATGATACAAATTTGAGATTTGAATCTTATTCTTCTTAGAGTATTTTGTATAAAAATGAGGAAATTTGACTGCAGGATGATCTTTCAATTGATAATGCAGTAAAATTTTCATACATGTATCTCACAAGATAGAAGTTGGCTTGCGATGACTGCTAAACATGTGAGAAAATTATGCCTGTAGTTCTGATTTAGCTAAGATGCAGGGTCTCTTTAGAAAAAATATCTTTAAAATGCAGTAATACTCTACTTTCTTCATGTGCAACATGCAACAACATTTATACTGGGGATAGCAGCCCATGGTGTAGACATTCTTGGTATAGCCATTGCCAGCCCATGCTTATGCCATCTGCCCATACCAGTGACCTTACTGGTGGAAAAGTTTGTTGGTATTGGCCTCTTTTCCTGTTGCTAGATGTGTGTTAGCACCTAAGGAGCTGCTTCCAACTGTTTGGTTTCATCTATGGTGAACAAGTAGGCAAAAATTTGAAGAGCTTCTCAATGTATTCATGCTTCATCAAGTCATTTGACTTTGTGACAAAAGGCTTGATTTTTCCCTTTTATATATTTCTTATTGCTAAGTCAAGGATTTTTTTTTTCATTCAAATCTTCCTTCTCTATCCAGTTAGATCTGGAGTTTGTTGCCACAAGAGTGTTTGCATATGAATCGTGTTTAAGTCTTGGTGCTTTCTTGTCAAAAGCAATATGCACATCCTCCTACCAAACAAAAGAATGTTTTCGTATAAGTTGTATTAAGTTTCTCAAGTTTAATTACTGTCTCCTAACAATTATCCTTGGATCTCTGTCTCTCTCTCTCTGAGCACAAAGGAAAGCCTGGCAGCACCCGAGTGCTTGTCTCCTTCCTCTTTCCTTATTCTTCTTGTTTTTTTCTTTTCCTTCTCGCCTTTTGTTTTTTTTTTCCTTATTTGCCTCCACAATTCTTCTTCTGTGAAAACCTCACCAGTCACCTATAACCACATTCCTCAATTTTTATTTATTTATTTTCTGTCACTTTTCTTTTCTTTTCCTTAACTAATTGTTCCAACTGCTTTTTCCAATTGTGAGATTTTGGTTCAAAGTTATTAATGTGCTGTAGTATGACTGTTTTGGTCTAAGTGACATGGACGCTGCAATGTGACTGCCGCGCCCGTGTGAACACGACACGGGTGCGGCTCGGATTCGCACCCAACACAAGTCAACAAGAGTCGAGTTGGGTGCAGACAAACCGCATCAAGCCTATTGTTGTCCTTTTTCAATAATTTTTTATTTTAAAAACTTTTAGTGTTAAAAAGAGTGTCTAGGGCACGATCGTATACCCTCTTCCTCTCCTCCCGTGCGCTCTTCCCTTGCGTTGGTTTTGCTGGTTTCATTGAAGCATCTACCAGAATGGAAAGTCATTTCTGGCGGCTGAGGGGGTCGAACAGCGGCCGGCGGCAATGTGCAATGGGTCTTTGAGTGGAAGAGAAGACTTCTCTACCCTATTTAAGTAGTATTGTTGTCTGCATCTTTCTCAACCCTATTTCCGACAAAATGGCTGTTTTTCTATCTGTTTTTGGCTTGTTCCTCATTGCACTATTGAGTTTGTATTTCATTTTGTTGTGCAAGCGAATCAACTAACGACTCATAGACAGGTGCTTCTATTTTTCATGTGCAGGTGTCTATGGAGTTTGGTTCCTTGTTTGCACTCCATGTTCAATTTTCTGCATCTTTTTCTTCTTCTGCTTGATTTTTGAATATCACAAACAACTCCTTAAATTACAATTTAAATGGCATTAATTCTTGGGATCAGATTTTTTTTTATGAATGTGTTGGATCATTTTTTCAACAATTTCAATGCCTCTGATTGTACATGAAGGTTCAGTCTGACAAATAATTGGTTTCAACTATTTTCCACTATTTAGTTAAATACTCCAGGGATTTAGTCTGAACTTAGTTTAAGTTAAGAACTTGTTGATGGTAATGTATTTTTCTTGTTATTAAATAACATTTACAGATGCCACAGATGACATAATAAATTTTAAAACAATTTTCTTGGCATGGAACTTTAGCTGTTGATAATTTCAAATGCAGAAATTCAAAATCTCGTAGCACTCTGCAAAAATCATGAAATCTGAATGCCTTTGCCTAACAAGGTGAAAATGATTTTTATATTAATGATTTTCCCTAATAGAAATTTCTAAAATACATATCCATGTTGATATTTTCATCAGAAAGGTCTATAGCAGCATTTGCAGTGGGCACTTGGTCATCTTATGCAACCGAATCCATGGGCACTTGGTCATTTGACTTTTTTTTTTTTTATTATATCTGCTCTATGAAGCCTGATACTATTCTGCCACTACTACCTTCTTTTCTAATTCACTAAAATTGATAAATGCAACAACTTAATTTCATTATGGACGTTAGAGTACTATTTGATTTCATTTTGATTTCAATTTCTCTGATTTCAAGAGAAACATGCTTGATTCCACATGCATATACTTCAAAATTATTATGGCTTTTAGTATGATTCTGTTATTTCATTTTCCTTTCATTCATGTTAATTTTGTAGGGAAGAGTTTTATAGTGGTATAAACCTTTCAATATGTCTCTATGCGTGAGGACAGAAGCCACAGAACAGCTGCATATGGTGCCATTTTCCATGTAGTGAAGATCCTCTCGTTGTTGTTTCTTGATCATTACCTTTTTGTCTTCTTAGCTAGCCTGATGCTACAGTGGTAGAAGTTCAATCTCCAGCAGATGGAAACTCAAATGGTTTAGCTTGCTGTGCTTGAGGATAAATATGGCCAGCTGAAGGTGAAACAACAGGATCATGAGCTTACAAAGGATACAGCCAGCATACTGGAGAGTGGAAGACTAGTCATCAAAGTTTCATGTTTAATGTTGAATGTCACTATTGGTTGCTTCAATCAGTTATTCTTATCATTGTTCTCTTTTCTATTTCATATAAGCCATAAGTTTCTTCTATAACTGCATATTCTCATTTATCTTCTTGTGGCAGGTTTTAAGACCAAACTGCAGTTTTTCTTCTGGTTTTCAGATTTTTTTCTCTTGCACATATTAATCATCAAACAATGTACGATCCTTGTGGAAAGTACTATGATTCAGAATTCATTCTAGTTTGCGAAGATAATTTCCTTTCTTGTTTCGTTTCTTTCTGTAGCATATCTCTTTAGGCAATGGTGTGGTTGAAGGAACCGAATTTGGAACCAAGGAATTACCTTCTTTTATCATATCAGCTTACTGCCCACACACCCAAAATAATGTGTACATGTTTGGCATATTAAAGTTGATTCTTCACATCATGCGCTGATCTGTCGTATTCGGGCTAATCTAAGGCAAAGAGCAGTTACAGTGTAGGATGAATTCTCTTTAGCAATTCTTGTTACAATATGTTCTAAATGTGGGTGTGGTGACAGGTTCTTGTCTTTTTTTTCCTTTTCTCTTTTCAGGATTCTTCAGAAAACACATATACACATCAGTGTCTTATGTTCATTGCAAAGGAATCCTCTTAATGCCTTCTATTTTGTTAGGGGCAAAGCACAGTGGGAGTTTTCTGGAATATTTTCTCTTGATGCAGACATGGATACAGACTCCACGACTTGAGTGCAGGACCAAACTTGGCTTGGGAAAGAAACATAGAAGGTATGTGCAGTTATGTGTTAAGGCAGGAGTATTTGACCTACATGTTTTGGCTTGAAATGACTCTTTTACTGAAAAGTGAAAATTTACATGGTTGTGTGCTTCCTTTGTGCAACTTCTCCAAGATTTTAGATTTTTTTTTTTTTAAATGCAAAGCTACTTTATTAGTTCTCAAAAGGTTGGGGTGAGAGCCAGAGCAAGCCTAATGGTTCTCATTTACAGAAAACAACATAGATATGAAATCCAAGATGAGAGTATGGAGAAATGTTCAATTTCATGGGTGTATATGTGAGAGAAGTTTGGAGATTTTGATTGACATTTTCAAGGTTTGTGCTTGATACTAATTCATGTCCCCAGTTACTTTCATTTTTCATCTCATTCTTTGCACTGCCCCTTCATTTGGCCAACTGCTTACCATGACTGTGACCATCGTGGGGAACACCTAACTGGTCAGTTTGCAAGAAAAGTCCCCCTCCTAGACAATGGGTTCCAAGGATAAAACAATGAAGATAACAGCAGAGAGCCTCACGTAAATTTTGATATTCCAGTCTTCGGATGACACTTTACTCGATGAAAATCCATAAATTTATGAGATACTGAGAACGTCTGCCTAAGGAATTATCTATATATATCCTTAAATTGTTCCAGCCTATTGTTCTTTCTCTTTTGTACATTTTTTTTTTGTTTTTCTCATTGAGAATGAGGTACTGCTTTAGAGATACATAAGCTGTGGTCTTTAAGGAGGCCATGGTCCACCAGTGTTGTACCAATATCTGGTGCTAGTGCTGCTTTGGCTCACCAAATTTAATTGTCAAACAAGAACATTCAACAATTTATAATTTTATATGCACAGTGGACTTGATTTTGGGTCGAGTTTGATGTTGTTAAATGAGTCCAATTCATAAATTCATTAGCTTAGCCACATAAAGGTTTTTTTGGTGTGTTTGTGTGTGTGTGATCAATCATGACTCCCAAGATGTTTGAATTTATGCAATTCACAAAAAAATGACGAGGATGCATATTTCAATTTTGTTTGGTGTCAAAAAATTAATGTTCTTACGTTGTCATAAAACCAAATCTAGACATTGAGTCTTCACTTTCTTTTAAATG
This sequence comes from Nymphaea thermarum, assembly GCA_011799765.1. Taxonomy (NCBI): domain Eukaryota; kingdom Viridiplantae; phylum Streptophyta; class Magnoliopsida; order Nymphaeales; family Nymphaeaceae; genus Nymphaea; species Nymphaea thermarum. The sequence goes on along the minus strand of JAANDH010001308.1, from coordinate 26,659 downwards.
TTTTCATACATTTCACATCCATCTAAACGGTTAAATTTATGAAAAAGATAAAAAATAACACTCTTGGGAGATTTATATGGGGAGAGGTAACAAGAAACCATTTGTTATACGTACATTTGGACCAGAAATAGGCACATAACCTTGTATTCATGTGTTTGCATAATACGTACTCTATGTGCATTTCCAGAGAAATTCCATGGTAAATGAATAAAATCTAAGGAATATTGGCCAAATAGATCCAAATACTGGGGAATAGAGTAAGAACTTAGGAAATCACCTACTCGGGGGATCACCCCCCCATTTATTCACCAAAAAATTCTAACAGGGATAAAATCAAGTAAAAAGTTCAAATTCGCACAAAGAGGGCATCCAAAATTAGAGCTTGAATGAATAAGGGATGAAAATACAAATGAAAACGAGTTCTGATCTCAAAAGCAAGTTTAATAGGGAAAGCAGGGGATTGGAGCTGTTAACGGCTAGAATTGAAAACTGAGACCCAAACAAAGGGGATTTAGATTGATTTGGTGCATCTGAAACAAGCCAATGGGTGCAAAACCCGAGGTACCCACCCCCTCTCTCCTTCCTGCCATAATCTCTTCCAACATCTACTGGTCTCATCCTTCGATATAGAATTAGATTGAAATTTTTATATTTAAGTTGAAAGGGGTTTGGAGGGCGTCCATCCCCTATGCCTTTTTGTGCTTTTGTTTTTCTTCTCACTTTCTTTGTGTGCATCAGCACTTATTCTGCCCTGTTTATCTCTTTTATAACCCTTCTAAGATCAGAGTTGCTGCATCAGTGGTAGGTTTGGTGTGGGTGTGAATTGCGGCATCAGGGATTTAGGGAGGTGCCCCAGGCTTGCCCATGGTGTCGGACAAGTCTGGTAATCCTATTCCCTATCCTATACTTTATTTTAGATTTGTAATAAACTCCTTGATTAGATTTAATTGCATATACTTGAAATTAATCAGTTTATGTTAAAGTAGATTTTAACCTTAAAGCAGAGGATTCTTTGTTTGACTCTTAAAAGAGGTTGATTTGTAGGAGTATTTTCCCATGCTTTCTTGGTCCTTGTTTAATTAATGTTTGGTGTTGACAATTTTTTCTCCGACTAATTAGTTTACCCTAGTGTTTTTAGCTTAGTTTATGAATGTTCAACTTGTAATTAGAATAATGCGTGTTATCTTCAATTTTGTTTTGCATATGTTAGTCTTAGTATTGAGTTCGGCTCAAACCATTGTTAACCGTTTTCATGAAAATTATGGCAGTGAAGTTCATGTTAAAATATCACAAAAAATCGTTTTTTAAAATAAATTATAGGTAAAAGTGGCTCAAGAATATAAAATCTCCTTGTATTTATGTGGGAGATTGGCTTTATTCATTCGCTAAGCTATGGAGTGAAACAGCTGCTTTTATTCTCTTAGTATTTCCTCTTCACCCAAAAATTAACCTTCTTCAGTCCTTCTCTTTCAATTCTCTCTCCTTCCATTTCCCATCTCTGCTTTCTTGCGACCGTTTTTCAATAGCATTTGCACCAATCTCCAAACTCCATCATTTACTCCACTCTCTCCATCTCTCTTTGATCTTCACAACTAATGAGATCTTCTTCTTCTGCTATTGCTACGTATTCTTCCATTACATTTTCCCTCTTCTTCTGGTTGGGAATTTGATGTCTTGTTGGGTTTTGGCAAGGGAGACGATGGGAGCGGGATTTTTGCAGAGCAGCTATTTGAAGCACTTCATGAGAGAGATATCCGCGTGTTCGTTCATAGAGAGAGGCCCGCAAGTGGGGATGATGGTGATCATGAGGTCAATCAGAGGGGTCGTCCGTCTGCATACCTATCCTATGCAGCAGCTACGCGAACTCCAGGCAGTGAATCAGGGAGCTGTCCGAGTGCGTTGCTGGAAAGAAGATCATCCTCCCTGTCTTCTATGGTGTCGATCCCTCGGACGTTCGGCGGCAGAGAGGGCCCTTCGAACCGGCATTTCGTGACCATAAACTGCGTTTGGACGAGAGGACAATGGAGACGTGGAGGCAGGCGCTGGAGGAGGCGGGTGAGACTGCTCGTTATGTCCTCGCTGATATTGACGAAGTATATATATATATATATATATATATATATATATATATATATATATATATATATATATATATATATATATATATATATGAGAGAGAGAGAGAGAGGACAATGGAGACGTGGAGGCAGGTGCTGGAGGAGGCGGGTGAGACTGCTCGTTATGTCCTCGCTGATATTGACGAAGTATATATATATATATATATATATATATATATATATATATATATATATATATATATATATATATATATATATATATATATATATATATATATATATATATATAGAGAGAGAGAGAGAGAGAGAGAGAGAGAGAGAGAGAGAATATATAACAAAATTTAGAGACAACAAGTTTCCTAAATACAAAAACAATCCGCCCAAAAACATATCAAAAGCAGAAAAAAGAAATATACAAGAGGGAGAACTCACCCATCTTCGTCAATATCAGCGAGGACATATATATATATATATATATATATATATATATATATATATATATATATATATATATATATATATATATATATATATATATATATATATATATATATACTGGACAGAATCATCTGAAAGCTCGACATATATTCCTTCCGAGACCAAGGTCGAGTTTTCAGAAGATTGTGTATAGGTGAGAAGCTCACGCTTGAGGAAGGTCCAAACTCTCAAATTTTCTTGGGAAACTTAGGAAATTGGTATGGTGGAACATGATTTTTTTTTTTATTCTTTTATAATTTGTCTCACCCTTTCAACCGTTTGTTCTTAGCATATAAAAGCTTTAGTCGTTTAAAATGTCTCGTTCTGCTTCCGTCTAATTTTATCTCCAATGAGGAGGTGCTGCCAGTTCTGCTTCCCGCCTTTATTGAGAATCAATTATATGTACAGCAAAAACTATATACAGGGGATGCCGTGCATTAGAAGACTGAGGAGAAAACAAATGGCTAAACCCAGCCTTAACACACGTTGGTGAAAGACACACAAAGGAGAAAGAAACATATTCTGAGCTAAACAAAATTACATCTCCCAACTGCCTCCCTGTAAGATTTCAATATTTGGCCGATTTCAACGGGGATCCCGAGATCAACCAACTGAATATCAACCATTATTTAGCTAAGCATTCTGTCCTAAGCCTGGGCACCGGGCCGGGCCCTTTCCTTCTGCCTTCCTTTCTTCTGGTACAGCCTTTGTTATTGGAGACTTGGAGCTGATCCTCAACCTGTGCCCCTTTGGGACTGCTATATCTAAGCCCCATTATAGTAGGTCCAGTTCAGCTGCAACTTTTCCTTAGCTTCTATCCATTGCGCTGAGCACTCATTTTCGCAGTGTACAGTTAAGAAGGCCCTGATCATATGCCTCCTCATGAGGTTGCACTGCACTGTAACAAGAGAATCTTTATAGGCTTGGGGAAATTGGTTGTTATTGCAGATTGCACCTATAGCCAGCCATATCTTCATTCTTAACCATTTCGTAGCCACTCTCTTTCCATTTAGTCTGTGTTCTCTGTTCTGCTTAGATTTTGCACTTTCTTGATAAAACGTTGAAACTTAATTTTGGCCTCATGATTCTACTGACTTTCAAAAATTGAAACTTTTATGGAAAATTTGAATCCCATTTCAAATATTAGGAGAACAATGTTAGGATTTAAGGTTTAGAATCTTTAGATATCTTGTATGCGTGCATATATATATCTACGTGTACTGTCATATGTCATATACCCTTGGTTGTTTGATATATCATTTGTATATATTTATATATATATGTGTGCTTAGGTTCATTATGTATTTTCTCTTTATTTTATATGTATTTTGTCTGTTCCTTTTTGTTGTAATTATTTTTTATTCTCTTTATCTAAAAGAGAGAGAGGAGCTTGCTGTTGGCCAGCTCCCAACGGCTGGATTTCTATCCATTGGAGCTGGCCCAACAGCCATTTCCTCCTCTCTCTCTTCTTCCTTTTGGGTGTTCTTGAGACTTAGTAATACAAGTTATCCACCTCTAGTTTGAGGTTTCTCCTTGTGAGAGTTTTTGTTGTGGCTGATATCTTCAAGGGAGTGATTATCGAAGTATTTCTTTCATCAAGTTCAATTCTGATTCACACACAATTCATTGTGCTTTTTAGATGGTAGGATCACAAGCATCAAGTAACACTTCTAATGGTCTTCTGTTGTATATTTTATACTTTGTTCTTTGTGTTACAGGCTTGCAGTTCAATTACCAAGTTTACAAGCTCTGATATTTAACTTTATTACACGATTCTAATCATATTAAGATGCACATTTAGGACCTTGTGTCAAACATGCACATTCATGCACAGGCACACGTGCAAGCACACACACATAGAGAAGAGAACACTACCTTTTGGTAGTTCTTTTCATATCGAATTGCTGTAATGCATTAGCAGGGATAAGGCCAAGTTGATCCAGTTAATTGTTAGAGGTTTTAAAGGCACTGAAGCTTGCAACCGTGGATGTTGTTGAACACCTTGTTGGAATTGAGTCACAGGTGGAAGATGTTGTGAAATTATTATCTCTTTCAACAGAAGATGTTAAAATGATTGGAATCCATGGCATGGGAGGGATTGGGAAGACCACAATAGCAAAGTAGTCTATAACCATATCTTTAAAAGCTTTGATGCCAGTTGCTTTCTTTCAGATATTAGAGAAGCATCACCATCAAAGCAATGCAAGGGACTGATCTCATTGCAAGAGAAGCTTATTTCTGAGATATTACACTTTGAAAATTTTGAGATAAATGATATCAGTCAAGTTGTCGCAACAATCAAGAGTAGATTCCACATTAAGCGGCTTCTCATAGTTCTGGACGTTGTTGGTCATCACAATCAACTTGATGCATTGGTCGGTTCTTGAGATTGGTTTTGTGGTGGAAGTAAAATCATCATCTCAACCAGATATCTACATGTTCTAAATGAACACAAATTGAACAAGAATGAGATTTACCAGCCACGCAAATTAAGTAATGATGAATCGCTTGAACTGTTTTGCTGCCATGCTTTTGAAAAGAATCAACCAGAAAATGATTACATTGAACTTTATGATAAAATTATAAAAGCTACTGGTGGACTTCCCTTGGCACTTGAAGTCTTCGGTTCATTTCTATTTGGTAAGAAGTATGTAAAAGAGTGGGAAGATTTGTTGGAGGGTTGTCCAGCGGAGGCTAAACTAAGTTATGACAGTCTTGATCCTGAAGAGATAAAAACATTTCTTGATATTGTTTGTTTTTCCATTCGTCCAACTAAGGAGCATGTAACTGATATATTGAAGAGCTGTGGTTTCTCTGCAGCTTTAGCTATCACAGTACTACAGCACAGGTCACTTATCAAATTGATAAGAGCAGACTGGAAATGCATGACCAACTTAGAGAACTAGGGAGAAGTATTGTTCAAGAAAATAGCTCTTTGGATCCAGGCTTGTGTAATAGGCGTTGGGTTACAGATGAAGTGCTGATGTACTGGATAATCAAAAGGTAATGAAGAAAAACACAAATGTCTTTTGCTTTTCTTGTATTCACATTTTCTGAAGCAAACTAGCATAGTAGCATATTTACTGCAGGGAACAGAAAATATCGAAGGAATTGTAGTTGTTCTTAGAGGATTACTCAGCAAAAGACGTGTAAAAACTAAATCTTTTCCCAGCATGAAAAACCTGAGGCTGCTTCAAGCCAACTTTGTAGAATTTCAAGGCAATTTCAACCATATGCCTATGGGGTTGAGGTGGCTTGACTGGCATGGCTGTATGATGACTCTAGTGTTTGATATACATCTAGGGACATCAATTCTAGGCCACCTGATCTAAGACCGGATCAACCATTAAAATATGGTAACTTGTCCAGGATAAATTCTTTAGACTTGTTTTGGGACAGAAGGCATAACCTTTTAAGACGAAAATTGATTTTGATAGTTTCTCAATTGCCTGCTTATATGTTGCAATTAGATGATCTATTAATGGATTCCTTCTATATCAATGATCCGGATCACTGCCAGGTGGTGAAATTCCAAAACGTTGTCGAAAAAGAAAAAAGTACTAAATTTGTCCACACCCTTGGATCGTGAGGTTTGTATCTCTCTTACTCTTGCATCATTGCTGTTAAAATCAACTTGGATCAGCATACATAGGCAAATTGAGATTCAATCTATGGGAAAGTGATCCATGTGTAAGGTCATTTTATTGAGGATATTTTTTTATATTATTTAATATTTAATCACTTGTCTTCAATTATTTGAGGCTTCTTTATTGTGGTTTATTTTATTTTATTATTGTCAACAAATATTTTCAGTTTCCATGAAAATTTTTATTGTTTTTACATCTTTTTTTACATCTTTTGGGTTCAAAATATTCAAACTTTGATACAGAAAAAAATTCCAATTCAATTTAATTTGTTCAATTTGCTGAATCTTTTTGAAACATGTTCCTTTGTGATTATTTTCCTATGTTCTTTTGGCAGTCTTCAATGAGTTGAAAGTTCTTGTTCTTATTGGTTGCTTATGTCTCAAGAAGACACCTGACTTTTCTTTACCCATATTAGAGAAACTGATTCTTAGTGGTTCTCAAGAGTTGGTACAAATGGATGAATCAATTGGCAAGCTTGATCGATTGACAGTGCTACGCTTGTCTTCATGTTCTAAACTAAAGAAGCTGCCTGATGCCTTATGCAGCTTAAGTTCTCTCAAGATCCTTGACCTCTCCAGTTGCACTTCTCTGCAAAAGTTGCCAAAGTAATGGGGTGTTTCAAAAAATCTTCATCAGTTGTCCTTGTTTGGATGTAGCAATCTGCAAGAGCTGCCAGATTCATTTGGAGGCATGCCTAGAATTGAAAAGCTAAACTTGATGCAATGTTTGTCATTGAATTCATTGCCAACTCCATGGGAATATGAAGAGACTCTCTGTGCTTTACTAGACCAATGTTGCACTTGAACAACTCCCCCCCATCATTAGGCTCTCTTGAGGAGCTAAAGGGCTTATGGATGTTTGGATGCAAGAAGCTGAAAAGCCTGCCAGATACTGTTGGCTGCTTGTCAATACTTGAGAAGTTGAACTTGAACTATTGCAAGTCATTAAAAACGTTACCTGCTTCAATTGGCAGTTTGAAAAATCTGGCTGAATTTTACTTCAAATTTGCTTACATTAAAGAGCTTCCCAAATCAATGGGATCACTTGGCATGCTACAAAGGTTGTTCCTATATGGATGTAAAAAATTGGTAGCATTACCAGATGAATTTGGCAACCTGACCAATCTTGAGAAGTTGGAACTGACAGGCTGCTCATTATGCAGAAAATTACCAGATTCCATTGGAAATATGAAAACCCTTATTGAGATTAATTTAGCTCGCACCAGCATTGAGTTACTTCCTGATTCAATGGCATCTACATTGCTCAAGAAACTTAACATAGAGGGCTGCACAAACCTAAGAAGCCTTCCCTTGGGAATGATGAAAAGTTTGAGATATTTGTACGTTAAGGGAAGAGGTGAGTTGGAATATAAAGATTATTGTTAGACGATATGTTGTTATAGGGACCCGGGTCCATATCTGGACCCGGTCCCATGGGGCGCGGGTAACGAGACTGGCTCGGTACCCTAGGCGGCAGCTCTTCTCTCTCCTTTATATTATCACTTAAGTGTAATTGTTGAGATTAAGTGAAATTGATTTTCTCTCTCCTAGGGTTGTGGTTTGCCCCTAGGTTAGAGCTTCTCCGTGGGTTTTCACCTCTTCACGAGGTTTTCCACGTATATCGTGTGTTGCTTGTTTCTACATGGTATCAGAGCCACCACGAAGGTGAGATCGTTCGTTTGCCGTTGCCGTTTGCCGTTGCCGTTGGAGTTTCTGCACCGCCGCCGACGCTGCCCTTTTCTGCGCCGCCGCCGTCGCCCTATCTGCGCCGCCGCTCCTCTGTCAGCGCCGTCGCCTGTTCTGCGCCGTCGCTCCCCTGTCAGCGCCGCCGCCTCCTTGTCGCCGCCGCCGTCAGACGTTCCTGTGTCGTCGCCGCTGCTGTAGTTTTCTTCACGCCGTCCGCTGCCCTGCCTTCTTGTTGCTGCCCTGTGTTGCGTCTTTCTTGGTTCTTGTAATGGCGGAAGAGATCGCACCTAAAACAGATGTGGCCCTTGACGCGGGTATCGCTACCAAGAGCGAGAACTTGCCGGTCCAAGTCACGCCTAGTTGTCTTGCCCTCGAGATTGGGATAACGAGCTGTGGTCGTCTCCCCTATATCACCGGCGACAAGCCTGCTCCAAGCAAAACCGACCATCAATGGGCGAACTGGGAGTTGGAGGACAGTCAGGTGAAAGTGTGGATTATCAGCTCGGTGTCCACTGATATTCAGCCTCTGATTTTACGGAAGCCGACTTCGTTTGAGATGTGGAATGTTCTTGCGAGGATGTATGGCCGCAAGAAACGGGTTCTACGTACGTACCAGATTAAACGCAGTATATATGCCCTGAAACAGGGTGACCTGTTCGTTGCCTCCTACTATGCAGCCCTGAAGACTAAGTGGGAGGAACTTGATTATCATGTGGAAGATAACTGGGACTGTGGTTCCGATCATGCCCGACACTGGGAAAAGGAATGGATGGACCGTACCTTCCTTTTCCTTGGAGGCTTGCGTGATGAATTTGAATCCATTCGGAGTCAAATTCTTAACTGTGATGAAATTTCGGGAATTGAAGATGTTTATGCACGTGTGGAATCCGAAGAACAAAGGCGCCAAGTTATGCAGATTGATCCCAACCGTGGGAGTGGTCCCTCGGCCTTCGTTAGCCGCTCGTCCGTGCCTGGCCAACGCCCTGCTAGGCGATGTACTCATTGTAACAAGCCTAGACACTCTGCTGATTTTTGTTGGGATCTTCATCCCGAGAAGAGGCTTGTTCGTGGACGCCCTCCATCTAGTCGGCGTGGACCTCTTGTGCAGGAATCAAATCAAGGTGGATCGTCAAGTAGCGAGAAATCGAGGCTCTCTCAGGATCAAATCAAGGAACTACAAGCGTATATTGGTCGTCTTTCTACTACTCCAGAGGACTCATCTACTTCAGATGGAGCTAAGTTAGCTCAGGCTCTTGTTGCTACGAGTGATAAAGGTAATCCCTCTCTTGATAACTGGATTGTTGACAGTGGGGCTACTCATCATATGACCGGGGACCCAAAAATGTTTCAAGATTACAAGTTGACCTCTGGGCAGCAGCGTGTCTCCATGGCAGATGGTTCGTCTATTTCTGTGGCTGGAAAAGGAAGTTTATCTTTACTGAATAAATATTGTCTCCATAATGCCTTGCATGTGCCCAACATTCCTGTAAATTTACTATCCGTCAGCAGTATCACTAAAGAGCTAAATTGCAATCTAATATTCTTGGCTGATCGTTGTTTTCTACAGGACTTGGGGACGGGGCAGAAGATTGGGATTGGTTCGGCTATTGATGGCCTTTACAGAATGCCAGTTCAGGTTGCGTCTGCTTTGATTTCAGCCACCAGTGGGAAGTTATCGGGCGTGGAGGACAGATCCTTGATTATGCGTTGGCACGAGAGACTTGGTCATCTTCCTTTTCCGTTGATTAAACAGTTGTTTCCTAGGATGCTTCAGTCTGTTTCTTTGGACACCTTCGCCTGTGAAGTGTGTCAGTTGTCTAAGCATGTTAGGGCCTCTTACCCTATTTTATTCAATAAAACCAGCCGTCCGTTTGCTTTGGTTCACTCTGATGTTTGGGGTCCTTCGGGAGTACCCACTTGTCGTGGTTTCCACTACTTTATGACTCTTATTGATGACTATTCTCGATGTACGTTCGTGTATTTGTTGAAAGAACGTAGTGAAGTTCCCGGCATTGTCAAAAACTTCGTTGCTTTTGTGGAAACCCAATTTCAGACCTCTGTTCAGGCTTTTCGTACTGACAATGCCCGAGAGTATGTCTCACAAACCCTTGATGACTTCTTACGAAGCAAGGGTATTATACATGAAACATCCTGTAGCTACACACCCCCTCAGAATGGCGTTGCTGAAAGGAAGAACCGCCATTTGCTTAATGTCACCCGGGCAATCATGTTTCAACGCAATGTCCCTAAGCGGTACTGGGGTGATGCACTTCTCACTAGTGCTCACCTTATTAACCGTATGCCTACTCGCGTGTTAAATGGACATTCTCCCTATTCTGTTTTGTGGCCTACTCAGAATCCCTGGCCTTTGACTCCTCGGGTGTTTGGGTGTGTTTGTTTTGTCCATGACCATAGTCCCACCCTCAAGAAACTCGATCCTCGGTCTATCAAAGCGGTCTTCTTGGGGTATTCCTCCACCCAGAAGGGGTACAAGTGTGTCGATCCTAGCACTTCTAGAGTCTATGTCTCTAGGGATGTTACCTTTCATGAACTTGAGGCATACTTCCCTGCGAATCCTCTTCAGGGGGAGTGTCTAGGTGAGAGGGTGGAAGAGTATTCTCAGCATCAATTGATTCAGTTCACAGACTTCTTGGAGTACACGACCAGCTCTCCGAGTGTGGTAGATACAGTTAGTGAAAGCAGAGACAGTCAGATGGAAAGGGATACAGTCAGTGAGGGCAGAGACAGTCAGATGGAAGGGGCGCCGGTGGAAGAATAGTCCCGTGGTCACTTGTTTGGTCAGGTTTACAACAGAAAGCAGAATGATGTGTTGGATGTTGTTGAGGCTACCAATCCCAATCTTGTGAGCTCTCCGGATGATCCAAGTCCAATGAGTGATGATCTTCCCATAGCCCTGCGCAAAGGCACCAGGTCATGTACCTCTCATCCCATTCAGAAATTTGTTTCTTATGCTAAACTCAGTAGTGACTACAAATGCTTTGTTACATCCTTGTCTAAGTCTGTGGTTCCCAGGTGTGTTGAAGATGCTAGAGAGGATCCCAAGTGGCTGCAAGCTATGACAGAGGAGATGGATGCCTTGGCCAAGAATGGCACGTGGAAAGTTGTTGATATTCCCAAGGGGACTCATCTTGTCGGCTCCAAGTGGGTGTTCAATGTGAAGTACAAGCCTGATGGTACCGTGGAGAGGTATAAGGCTCGCTTAGTTGCTAAGGGGTTCAGCCAAAAGTATGGTATTGATTACCTTGAAACTTTTGCCTTTGTTGACAAATTGAAGACTGTGAGAGTCATCTTAGCCCTCGCTGTGCAGAAGAAGTGGAGCATGAATCAACTTGATGTCAAGAATGCCTTCTTGAATGGTCACCTTGAAGAAGAAGTCTACATGAGTATGCCGCCTGGTTATGTTCAGGACGGAAAATGCTGTTATCTCAAGAAAACGTTGTATGGCCTCAAGCAGTCTCCAAGAGCTTGGTTCGAAAGGCTAAGAGTGGTTATGAAGAACAATGGATACAAACAGGGTAATGGTGATCATACTCTCTTCATCAAGCAGAGGAATGGTCTGGTGAGCCTTCTTCTTGTCTATGTTGATGACATGATTGTTACAGGTGATGATGAAGAAGAGAAAAGAAAGATGAAAGACATGTTAGCTACTGAATTCGACCTCAAAGACCTTGGTAAATTAAGGTATTTTTTGGGGATTGAGATCGCGCGTTCTGAGACGGGACTTGTCATGAGCCAAAGGAAATACACCTTGGACCTTTTGAAAGAGACAGGTAAACTGGGTTGCAGGCCTTTTCTTACTCCCATGGAGTCTGACACCAGAATCAGTATCAAGACTGGGAATATCTTGGATGAAGAAGGAAAAGGGAGATATCAGCGATTGGTTGGTAAACTTATTTACCTCACTCTTACTCGCCCTGATATTACGTATGTTGTGAGTGTGTTGAGCCAGTTCATGCATGCCCCTACTGACTGTCATTGGAAAAGTGCTAAAAGAGTATTGAGGTATTTGAAGAATGACCCTGGTAAGGACTTTTGTACACTTGTCAAGATCAACTCAGCATTGAAGGGTACTCTGACGCCGACTGGGCAGGTTGCACTGATACTAGGAAATCTACCACAGGTTACTGCATCTTCCTTGGAGGTAACTTGGTGGTATGGAGAAGTAAAAGACAAGATGTTTGTTCCAGGTCCAGTGCTGAGGCCGAATACAGGGCTGTTGCCATGGGGATCACAGAGATGTTATGGCTTAAAATCATTTTAGAAGACATTGAGATTAAAATGGAAGAGAAGATGAGGATGTTTTGCGACAACAAGTCTGCTATCAATTTGGCAAACAATCCGGTCATGCACGACAGAACTAAACATGTGGAGATCGATCGTCACTTCATACGGGAACGCATAGATGCTAAGGAGTTGATCCTGCCCTACATGAAGTCTGAAGATCAAGTTGCTGATGTTTTGACTAAGTCTTTATGTACATCTCAATTTGAGAAGAATGTAGGCAAGTTTGGCATGTTTGACATGTATGCCAAGCTTGAGGGGGAGTGTTAGACGATATGTTGTTATAGGGACCCGGGTCCATATCTGGACCCGGTCCCATGGGGTGCGGGTACCGAGACTGGCTCGATACCCTAGGCGGCAGCTCTTCTCTCTCCTTTATATTATCACTTAAGTGTAATTGTTGAGATTAAGTGAAATTGATTTTCTCTCTCCTAGGGTTGCGGTTTGCCCCTAGGTTAGAGCTTCTCCGTGGTTTTTCACCTCTTCACGAGGTTTTCCACGTATATCGTGTGTTTCTTCTTCTCCCTTCGTGTGTTGCTTGTTTCTACAATTATGATTGTTTTGAAATACCTGAAAGCATTGCATCAAAGAGTTGGCATTCTCACAAGTCATATGAGTATCGGAGATTGGAATTCAAAAGTTGTGAGGAAGCATATGGTCATTTTAAGATCCAATGGAAGTTGTTCATGAGGGTGCAGAATGAGGAATGGGTGGTTCTTTTGAAGGAGGAGCATAAGAAAGAATGGGGCATGCTTAGAGGGATGCAGTGGTTGAGGCTTATTTTCCCCACAGGTTTTGTTCCAGTTGATGAAAAATGATGTATTAAATCTCTAGTTGTTTCTCTCCTTAGGATGCACTAGGGAGGTCCTTCATTGGGTCTAAAAGAAAGTGTTATTAATCAAAATTGTTTGTTGTTGATATGAAAAATTATGTGATTGTCATTGTTTAATTGATGAAAATCAGAAACTACATTTGGTATTTCTCCGATGCAACCCTGTTGGGGGATAAGCCACCTCTTTTATTCAAGAAGAAATAAGCTACAAAAAACTACACATAAACCCCGGAGGCCCAAGAAGAAGAAAACTATATAAAATAAGGATTTCTACACGTTGAGAAATGCCATCCTGACTAGGGAAAAGTACCATGCAACTGGCCGACAGTTTCTACACCCAGATTGCTCTCTAAAATACACGGCTTATTATGGAATTGGGATAAGTATGGCAACGTTAAGGGTTGAGGGGTTCCAGAAGCAATATTTCTATGTTGTCTTCTCCACATAATTGAGATAACAGCCACATAGATCTCCAAGCAGTCCGAGGGGGGGTGGGATATGGTAAGATTTAGAAGGCCATCTGTTAAAAGGAAGTCTAAAGGATGATTAATGTCTCTTATACTGCAAGTACCCATACATGGTTGATTAACAGAAGAGAGTTTAACTGTAATTGCAACTCTTAGTTTACCTTTCTCTGCAGGATAAGCAATTTGAAGCAAGCTGCTGCCAAGTCTAAGTGAGGAGGTGAATCAGGGAGAATAATAATGTCCGTCCATAAGAGAATCGTAAATGGCTTCTGGCCCAGTTTTTATTTAGAATGATATCTCTTACATCATTCCACATACAGCAACAAGAATTAGGATAACTGAGTTACATAATAGTCATATTTTTTCATGATAGTTACCAGTAGTAGAATCCAGACTTTGGATATCCCCAAAGCAAACATTTTCCACTTTCAGATATCTTCTTTAAGGATGATGTACTATTCTAGAGATGTAACATGGGCTCTTTAAGGATGTTCTGATCCATGTGTCTTTGTACCAGTAGCTCGTTCCAGTGCTGCTTTGGGTCACCAAATTCAATTGTTAAAAAAATACATTCAACCATGTACATGCACAATAGACTTCATTCTGGATCTAGTTTGATGTTGTTATTTGAGTAATCCATTCGTTCATTTCATTAGTTTAGCCTCATTCTTTTTTCTTTGATGATATACATAAACTGCACAACATGACTTTCTAGTCTTGCTTCAGTTCCTAAATCATTTTAACCCATTGAACCTAGAAAATCTGATTTTAGTTTAAATGATGTGTATGCATATCTGTAGACCAAAGATTAACTTTTCGGATATATGTCATGGTAGCTGTTTGATTTAGCATTTTAATGAAACCTATAAAACCTACTACATACGTTCTACTCTCTGGAATAAGGTGGTAGTTTGCATATATGGTTTGACAAGTCGTACTTTGTCTTGATTTAGTTTTCAACATTTAGTTAGTTGTTAAGTGTGTGGAATTCATGGACCAAATTTGAGAACTTTTCAAGGAAAATGATAATTTATATAATTTGTTGAAGTTCTATGAGCTTCTAGTTCATAGAATCCAAAGAACTTCTGTTTGTCATATTCGAGTCAGTTTTGAAGATTTTTTTTTTGTAGGAAATTAATTTCTAGTAATCCCCTTTCTACCAGTTGCTCTGATTACTCTAGTTTAAGTTAGCGATGTTTATTTGACTTAGGAAACCCCTTTTTAAGAAAAGTGATAGAATGTTTAGAATCTACTAGAAATTACAAATGTTGTTTTTGACTCATAAGAAAAGGTAATGTCTTTAAAGGTTGTTTTATTGATTTCATGTTGGCTTTCATGTTTTTATCTCTATTTTCAGTATATTTTCATGTCTTAGGCTTAAAAGTCTGACTATTACTACGCTAGGTTGGTTAGGAAGTAGTATTTTAGGTTGTTAAGAGTAAGTAGACAGGTTTGTTTTAGCCTATTTCATCATATTTTAGTTTTCTTTCATTTCTTTTGCTTCTATTTTTCGTTATTTTTCTATTTGTTGTAAGGATTTGAGGTAAGGATTGGATTTTGAGGTGACCAATGCACATTTAGATTGACAAGCACAAGACAAGTCCTTAACTCTACATTTCACCTTGATATATTTGTAAATAGATTTTGTGACATTTTATTTGTGTGCTTTTATTTACTTTGAAGCAATGAGGAGTTTGATTTGTTAGGAATGTGAAAGGTTAATTTTATTTACAAATTGGACCTAATCTTACTACTAGTCAGAGCTGGTTATTTAAAATTTGGTGCACAAATTTCATACGCATAGATTTATTATTGAAAACACTTTTAAAACATCTTTTATAAAAGAGACGCCAGATCCTATCCATTTCATTCCATCTAAAAGATTATATTTATGAAAAAACTCTTAGAATACGAGGGAACACATTTGGGAGATGTATTTAGGGAGATAATTTAATGATCTTCATACACACACACATATATATATAGTCATATCCCACCTACGTTTCTTTAAATTGCTTCATGCTAGTGTATGCACTTGCATTAACACCAACATGACAAAGCTTTAAAGGTGGCATTTTTTTGAAAAGTTTTCTTGTTGTGATCTATCATCTATCACTCTTCTTTGTAATCAAATGTCACAAATGTAACAAGCAACATTTAGAAAGAGTTTTAGATTCCTAGATGTGATTGGAAATAAATTTTAGATGCTTTTGTTGTTAAGTCTAAAAATAAGCAGATTCAACATTTATTGCTTATTGTTTGGAAATTAAAGCAATACTTGTGACTTTTCTGCCGGTATAGCTTGTGGTTTAGGAGATATGCCTTTCAAAACGATACATTTCACTTTTAAAAAATAAATTTTATGATTTTAATGTGAAGTGAAACCACTCACCAAATGATATTCGAACTGGAATGATAAGTAGTGAGTATCAGATTGAACTGAAGAAAAGGATAATGATAAAGAAATTAATCTTTTTTTGCTTCAAACTAAACCAAACACAGTTCACACGAGTGCATAACTTAATAAACGAAGGGTTGAATTACATAAAGCTAAAAAAGCTGTTAACTATGCTGACTACAATTTGATGATATATGAGTCTTCTAATAGGGCCACCAGATATGGAACGTCCCTTGGAATGGAATCCAAAGCATGAGCATGAAAAATAAAAATATTACCCAAAACACTAGCTAAATAAGAAAACACTTAAACACATAGTACCTAGACAATATGGACACAACATGACTTAAAACTTAACCAATCCTTGAAAATAATCTAAAAGATAAACTAAAAGCAATGAAGACACAAAACAATCAAGTAAATTGAAGACACACCTAAGTGTATTAACACCTAATGATATGTTTAAGGACACTAGAACTTTGGGGGTTGTTTGGCAGCAAGAACACTTTGTGAGCGTTCATATCCATAAAACACTAAAAGTATTTTACCTCAATTTTTAAGATATATTTATGGAACACTTAGAAAGTATCCTTTTTCCCTTAGAAAAACCAATAAAATGTCAATAAACAATACAATATGACACGGAAGATGGGCACTTTAGCCTTTGGCACGTGGACTAGGCACACCTTTGCATCTTAGAAAAGCTGGGAGAAGTTTTAAAGACATTGGCCGAAGTCAAAGTTTTCATAAACCCACAGCAACCACTGTTATATATATATATCATAAACGATCATAGAACTATGGTCACAAAATTAATGAATTATAATTAGCTTTATATAAACTTTTATATGCTCACATATGGTCATGGCCAGCCAAGGCTAGATATACTATGATGCATGTTTAGCAATAGAACTGATCAATGGATGCGTATAAAAGTTTGCTTCAAGAACAACAGCTATGCACCTCAAATATTAAACTAAAAAAAGTCTAACAAACTGAATGGGGAAAATTTGAGTTCCACATTTCCATGATAGCTATGAAGGTTAACTAGACAATTGGCTTCGTCTTACCAAATTTTCTTCCCAAAACATGTTTTCCATTTTTTGTCTTCTGAGAAACAGCAGCAATGATCCCACATTATTTGACTAACTCAATTGTTGGAGACAAATTTATTTGAATATCCAAATTGAGGATCGAGGCTCACCTTATGTGCTCTGATTTTTTTAAAGGAGTTGAGGACAGGGTGGAGTCAGTTTTTTTTTTTTTTAATGGGACACTATATATATAATTAACAAATTTGCAATGGCCTTAGAGCAGCATTGACCCGGGTCTTTAGGGGTTGCCCCATATATCTGGATCTAGATTCATCGAAATCCTACATGTAAATTCAAAGTTTCAGATTGAGCTTAGAAGCCCCTCAGCTATCTACGCCCCTGGTTGAAGAACCTGTTGTAAAGAATGTATAAAATCAAGACATATCTAGACGATTAGATCTAAGTAATTCCTTCCTGGATCTGTTTCATATAGCTATGCGAAGAGTACCTTTGGCCCTGCCTCTCATTGCAAGGGTCACCAACTGTTTTGTAGACGAATAGCAGCCTCTTCTCTTCAAACCACTTTTCTCCTGTCTACGACCACATGCTTTTAGAGAGACTAAAAAAATCTCCAAGGGGGTTGGCACAACCATCGAAGTAGAGGCTGGTAAGCGGCCGGTTCTCGTCCTGAATCCCTGTAGCATCAACCTTTTGTATTGCAAAAAGGGGCCACTGACGTGCAAATTGAAGCACGATAGGGGCAGCACCTCGAAGAACTGAAAGCAGGCCATGTACCTTGGGGGATAATGAGTTGAGTGAGAGCTCGACCTTTTTTTGGACGTTGAGAAACCCCGCTCACCTAGAGAGATAGAAAAATGCTAATCAAACTTGTGTCACACAAACCACACACACACACACACACACACACACACACACACACACACACATATATATATATATATATATATATATATATATATATATATATATATATATATATATATATATATATATATCTCTGTGTGTGAGTGTGTGTGTGTGTGTGTGTGTGAGTGACAAAATTAAGGGACTTCTTCACCCACCAAGTTCTTTTTCATTCTAAACCAGCAGCTCATTGAGTTTATTACTAGTAGACAATTAAGGACATCAAAACATATCTATTAGCTTCAGCCTCATAGGAAAGGAGTGCAATTGCGCACAGCAAACTTACCAAACCTCACTGTACATAATGAGATATACCAGCTAGTCTATAGGTGGGTAGAGTTCAGGTCAATAAACAAGCATTTAATATTAGAACAAAGAGAAAAAGTTTTCTATGGAACAAGGGATACTATCTGACCAAAAGGTCCACGAAGAACATGGATACAAATAGAAAATGGTGTTTTCGATTCAAATTTGAAAATATCATAGAAATACTCAATAACAAAAGGAAGTGAAAAAAAAGATAATGAGGTACATAACATCAATACATAAAAGCCTTCTTGATGGCAGAACTAGAAATTTTTGGATGAAGAGCACTTATGATATATATTTTAAACTCGAAAAGGCACTCATATATAAATAAATAAAAACAACTAAGGTCTTAATATGTAATTAAAGCAATTAATGTGGACTGACGTCATGTCAGCCCACACTTGTTGGTTCTCCATGAAGAGACCATATTTGGGGCGAGATCTAGAGCTCTCCAAGTGGAAATGACAAATTTGCCCCCCCCCCCTTTTTTGCCATTTTTCACTATATTTTATTTGTTTTAGCTCTATTTTTTCTCAAACTCGAACCAAATCTCTATGAAATTATTTTAATACACTCATGGTAGTTTAAATAAAAAACTAAATAAAAATGCACAGAAGAAAACATCTCTATTGGAGGCTGGCCTCCTATCTTTATTAACCAAAAGCTTCGCACTACAAAGCAATTCCAGACAAAAATTGCCATACAAGACAAGAAACAACAGAGATTACAAAAACTGCAACACCAGTGACATGCCTTCAACAGGATCTTCATGATTGAGGATCTCTGATCTGCTCAGCAAACCTTTGAGGAAAGTGAAAGTTGTTAGGAACAAGACTTTCTCATACTCTCTTAACACATCAAGAGATAGAAATTAGAAGAAGACAAAGAGAAATAACACACAAAGACTTATGCGGTTCAGAGACAACATTCTCTTACGTCCACGGCTGCTAGATTGAGCAGTTTTTACTATCATAGAAGAATACAAAGCACAAGCAAAACGACACCCTCATAAACATGAGAATAGAGCAAAACCTGCTATTGGATCCACAAAAATTAGGGAAGACTATCAAGTATGGATCAGGCTTCAGACTCCAATAAAAGTCTTCACTACAAAGAAAAAAAGATGGATTTATCGATGTGTGGAAAATCTCACGTCTGTGAACGTCAACTTTTATCGATGTCTGGAGACAAATGTCGGTGAATATGAAATTTCACCAACGTCCAGAGGCAGACGTAAGTGAAAAGCTGCCTTCACCCACACATTGCTACATTACGTCATTGAAGTTTGCATTTTAATGACGTCCACAACTTAGACATCGGTAAAAGGTCCTACTTCAGACGTCGGTGAAGTATTGAAAGCAAGCCAGTTTTCCTGACGCGTGACAAACTAGACTCTATGGATAAAGGATCTAATTGGTAATAGAAGCACCGTAAAGATCAATTATTGAGGTTTTTGGCCGATAGAATAAGACCTGCTTACTTATGTATGTCATAATATGACATAAAAGTTAGGAATCAACTTATGTAATAGGGTTGATCCACTAAGGTATTGAGCATCGGTGTAGTATCAGATCCCAAGGAGAGTAAGTCCTTTTTTTTTATCGAAGAAAGTCTTTTTCAAAGATTCTATATGAATTTCTAGACGAAACCGAGATAGTTAACTTTCAGAAAACTCTAATGATAGAGGGAGATATCTATGCTTCATTCTTCTGAGAGTGGGAGAAGAGACAAAACTGATTATTGATCCAAATCGGAGTTTGAAACTCATGTAATTAACTTAACTTCTTCAGGTTATTTTATTTGGCTAATCCAAGAAGGGATAGATCTCCGATAAATCTCATTCAGATGTAATGCCAAAAAAGAGTTGACCGCTGAGCCATATGAGGCATGAAACTCTCGAGTATGGTTCTAAGGGAAGGAATTGACCTACCTATTCCGACCGGGGAAAAGAGGCCATTCGACAGGGAGATTCAGAAATTGCAGAGGATTGGTTCGATCAACTTGCTGAGTATTGGAAACAAGCCATAGCGCTTACTCCAGGTAATTATATTGAAGCACAAAATTGGTTGAGCGGTTCGAATAAGAACACTTTTTTTTTTAATTGAATTCACTTAAATTGTTTGTTGGATCCATCAAATAGATTGTTGCCCGGGGTAATCGATAAAGGAATTTCATTATATCCCTTCTAAGATCATTCTTTTTATTTCATTTGGTACCTTATAGGGGTAGACGATATATGCATATGGCATAGAATCTCTTCCTTTCTCTTAGCGATTGCTAACTAATAAAAGAGACGTCTAAAATCGATATCGGAATATTTCTTATCTTAGTCATTAGTAATGACTAATGAGAGATCTTGTGATTTGTAATGGCGTAATATGTTGCATGTAACGTAGCATACAAGTAGATCCATCCAGGCACTCATACATATGAGTAGACTAGGTTGGGCCAAAAAGTCGTTTTTGGCTTGTGTCGGGAAGAGATTTACAAAAAAATGGTCCATTGAGCACCTCATAGACATGTCATAATAGATCCGAACACTTGCCCCGGATAGACTTCCATATCATAATTGCTCTAGTGAATAACTAAGGAAAATTGTGGGGGATAGAAAGGAATCAGAGGTTCACTAATTACTTTACTGTTTTTGTTGGATTGGGATCCCATAAAAACTTCATTCGAGGAATGGGCCAGACCCGGCCATTTCTCAAGGACAATAGCTAAGGAACCTGATACTACCACTTGGATCTGGAACCCACATGCTGATGCTCACGATTTTGATAGCCGTACCAATGATTTGGAGGAGATCTCCCGAAAAGTATTTAGTGCGCATTTCGGTCAACTATCCATCATCTTTCTTTGGTTGAGTGGCATGTATTTCCATGGAGTCCGTTTTTCAAATTATGAAGCATGGCTGAGCGACCCTACTCACATCGGACCCAGTGCCTAGGTGGTTTGGCCGATAGTGGGTCAAGAAATATTGAATGGCAATGTAGGCGGAGGTTATCAAGGAATACAAATAACCTCTGAATTTTTTCAGATTTGGCGAGCATTGGGAATAACTAGTGAATTACAACTTTATTGTATTGCAATTGGAGCATTGATCTTTGCAGCATTAATGCTTTTTGCCGGTTGGTTCCATTATCACAAAGGTGCTCCAAAATTGGCTTGGTTCCAAGATGTAGAATCCATGTTGAACCACCACCTAGCAGGGTTACTAGGACTTGGGTCTGTTTCTTGGGCAGGGCATCAAGTACATGTATCTTTACCTATTAACCAATTTCTGAACACTGGGGTGGATCCTAAAGAAATACCACTTCCTCAAGAATTTATCTTGAATCGGGATCTTTTGGCTCAACTTTATCTCAGTTTTATAGAGGGAGCAACCCCGTTTTTCACCTTGAATTGGTCAAAATACGCGGAATTTCTTACTTTTCCTGGAGGATTAGATTCAAAAACAGGATGTCTATGGCTAACAGATATTGCACACCATCATTTGGCTATTGCAATTCTTTTCCTGATAGCTGGTCACATGTATAAGACAAACTGGGGCATTGGTCATGACCTGAAAGATATTTTAGAGGCTCATACGAGTCCGTTTACAGGTGAGGGTTATAAGGGCCTCTATGAGATCCTAACAACGTCATGGCATGCTCAATTAGCTCTGAATTTAGCTATGTTAGTTACTTTAACCATTGTAGTAGCCCACCATATGTACTATATGGCCCCTTATCCATACCTAGCTACTGATTATGGTACACAACTTTCCTTGTTCATGCATCACATGTGGATCGGTGGATTTCTCATAGTTGGTGTTGCTGCACATGCAGCAATTTTTATGGTAAGAGACTATGATCCAACTACTTGATACAACGATCTATTAGATTGTGTCCTTAGGCACTGAGATGCAATCATATCACATCTTAACTGAGTGTGTATATTTCTAGGCTTTCACAGTTTTGGTTTGTATATTCATAATGATACTATGAACGCTTTGGGGTGTCCCCAAGATATGTTTTCAAATACCGCTATACAATTACAACCTATTTTTGCTTAATGGATACAAAACACTCATGCTTTAGCACCTAGCACAACAATTCCTGGTGCAACAGCGGGCACCAGCATGACTTGGGGGGGGGGGGTGGGGGGTGGTGATTTAGTAGCAGTAGGTGACAAAGTAGCTTTGTTACCTATTCCACCGGGAATGGCAGATTTTTTGGTACATCACATTCATGCATTTACGATCCATGTAACTGTATTGATACTACTGAAAGGTGTTCTATTTTACTGCAGTTTTGATACCTGATAAAGCAAATCTTGGTTTTCGTTTCCCTTGTGACGAACCCGAAAGAGGGGGAACATGCCAAGTCTCCGCTTGGGATCATGTCTTCCTAGGTCTATTCTGGATGTACAATGTGATTTCAGTAGTAATTTTCAAGATAATTACGTATTTACAAAATACCGTCTCAATTCATTATATTTCATCAGATCGGGGATGTGATATGGTTTCGAAGGATGAACCGGATATGGACAGTTCTAATAAGATCTCATTCTTGAACAAAAACCCATTTTGTGATTTATTCCATCTATTCCATGACCGGAACAAAGGGAAATACACGTTGCACCACGATTTTGAATCAGAAGAGAGATTTCAAGAAATGGTAGATCTATTCACTCTATCAATAACCGAGCCTGATCCGGTGTATCATAAGGGATTTGCTTTTTTTATTGATTCCTATGCGTTGGATCAAAAAATTCTTGAATGAGGTATTCAACTCCAGGGATGAATCGAAAAAGAACTCTTTATTGGTTCTACCTCATATTTTTGATGAAGAGAATGAATCTTTTTATCGAAAGATTAGAAAAAAAAAGGGTCTGGATCTCCTGCAGGAATGGTTTGGAAGATCCAAAACCCAAAATAGTGGTATTTGCTAGCAACAACATAATGGAGGCAGTCAATCAATATAGATTGATCCGAAATCTGATTCAAATCCAATATAGCACCTATGGGTACATAAGAAATCTATCGAATAGATTCTTTTTAATGAACAGATCCGATCGCAACTTCGAATATGGAATTCAAAGGGATCAAATAGGAAATGATACTCTGAATCATATAACTATAATGAAATATATGATCAACCAACATTTATCGAATGTGAAAAAGAGTAAGAAGAAATGGTTCGATCCTCTTATTTCTCGAACCGAGAGATCCATGAATTGGGATCCTAATGCATATTGATACAAATGGTCCAATGGGAGCAAGAATTTCCAGGAGCATTTCGTTTCTGAACAGAAGAACCATTTTCAAGTGGTGTTCGATCGATTACGTATTAATCAACATTCGATTTATTGGTCCAAGGTTATCGACAAACAAGATTTGTCTAAGTCACTTTATTTCGTTTTTGTCTAAGTCACTTACTTTTTTCTTTGTGAGTATCGGGAATATCCCCACTCATAGGTCCAAGATCCACATCTATGAATTGAAAGGTCCGAATGATCAACTCTGCAATCAGTTGTTAGAATCAATAGGAGTTCAAATCGTTCATTTGAATAAATTGAAACCCTTCTTATTGGATGATCATGATACTTCCCAAAGATCGAAATTCTTGATCAATGGGGGGACAATATCAGCATTTTTGTTCAATAAGATACCAAAGTGGATGATTGACTCACTCCATACTTGGAATAATCGCAGGAAATTCTTTGACAACACCGATTCCTATTTCTCAATGATATCCCACGATCGGGACAATTGGCTGAATCCCGTGAAACCATTTCATAGAAGTTCATTGATATCTTCTTTTTATAAAGCAAATGTACTTCGATTCTTGAATAATCCACATCACTTCTGCTTCTATTCTAACAAAAGATTCCCTTTTTATGCGGAAAAGACCTGTATTGATAATTATGAATTTACATATGGACAATTCCTCCATATCTCGTTCATCCGCAACAAGATATTTTCTTTGTGCGTCGGTAAAAAAGAAAACATTTTTTTTTGGAGAGATACTATTTGACCAATCGAGTCACAGGTATCTGACATATTCATACCTAACGATTTTCCACAAAGTGGTGACAAAACATAGCATTTTATTTGGCAGTTTTCTAGATGTTAAATACCATTGGATGGGTTACCTTCTATTGAAATTGGAAGCATATGACATTATGGCAGGGTAATGTTTCACAATTTAATGAATCTTCCAATTATTTGATGGGATGGTTAAGAGATTATCTATGGTTAAACTCTTCACAAATTATCAACGGATATAATCCTTTTGGTATGACTAGTTTATCCGTCTGGGCGTGGATGTTCTTATTTGGGCATCTTGTTTGGGCTACTGGATTCATGTTCTTAATTTCCTGGCATGGATATTGGCAGGAATTGATTGAAACTTTAGCATGGGCTCATGAACGCACACTTTTGGCTAATTTGATTCGCTGGAGGGATAAACCGGTGGCTCTTTCCATTGTACAAGCAAGACTGGTTGGCTTAGCTCACTTTTCTGTAGGTTATATATTTATCTACGCAACTTTCTTGATTGCTTCTACATCAGGCAAATTTGGTTAAGTTGATTATTTATTTTTAAAAGGAAGACTCGATACAAAAAAATCTCATTTTTTATTTGGATGGAGAGGGGCCTTCTTATATTTATACATCTAGGATCCGATCTGTATTGTGTATCATTGGTAATAATAGGAACTACACCATTATGGCAAGGAAAAGTTTGATTCAAAGGGAGAAAAAGAGGCATAAATTAGAAGAGAAATATCATTTGATTTTATAGTATAGACGCTTATGACCTGAGTGCTACATGAAGAACATAAGCCAGATGACGGAATGCGGAGACCTAGGATGTAGAAGATCGTAGCATGAGTGATTCGGCAGATTGGATTCCTATATATCCACTCATGTGGTACTTCATCATACGATTCATATAAGATCCATCTGTCTAGATATCATCATCTACATCCAGAAAGCCATATGCTTTGGAAGAAGCTTTTACAGTTTGGGAAGGGGTTTTGATTGATAAAAAAGAAGAATCTACTTCAACCGATATGCCCTTAGGCACGACCATACATAACATAGAAATAACACTTGGAAAGGGTGGACAATTAGCTAGAGCAGCAGGTGCTGTAGCAAAACTGATTGCAAAAGAGGGTAAATCGGCCACATTATACCATCTGGAGAGGTGCGTTTGATATCCAAAAACTGCTCAGCAACAGTCAGACAAGTGGGTAATGTCGGGGCGAACCAGAAAAGTTTGGGTAGAGCCGGATCTAAATGTCCCATTTTTTTCATGGAATGCTTATTCCTTTTTTTTATTATCATAATGAAATCCAATTCTCGTTAGGTTATGATAGGATAGGTTATTGTTTACTCTATTAGTATTAGAATCTATAAAAATAATTCCTTGATTTTTGCATTTCAATTAAATAGCTAATAGTCTCATTGGTATACTACTACATTGGAATCGAAAATCCAATTGTATTCAAATAGTTCCTTATTGATCCCTTCCCAAAAACACGGAGTAAAAGATCCACATTTTTTTATTTTATAATTAGTTTAATTAGTTATTAGTCTTTTTATTATGTCATTTCGTATCGTACAATTCCTTTGTTGTGGGATCATTTACCCACGAGGGGTAATGAGAAGAATTATAAAATGGATTGCAAACTATGCCTAGATCTCGGATAAATAGAAATTTTATTGATAAAACCTCTTCAATTGTAGCCAATATCTTATTACGAATAATTCCGACATCTTCGGGAGAAAAAGAGGCATTTACCTATTACAGAGATGGTTCGATTTGATTCCTTTTTTCTTACTTACCACTCTATTTAATTTATTCTTATTCTTACAAAAAGAGACATGATTCGGTATGGAAAGAAAAAGATTGGTAAAAACCTACGCTTGGTGAAGGTGAAGTTTGGAGATAGAGCAATCCCTTCTGTCGTGTATCCTCGATTGATGCAACCTCAGATGCTTCAATTGTCGATTCTAGTATTGTGCAAAAGGTTACACCTATAAGTTCTGTATTGTATGTCAATTCTACTGTAATAGTGCCAATAGGTGGCATAGGGGAAGAAGCACTACACCTAGGAATCAACAGAACGAAAATTTTGTTATATAATTCCCCCTTCTTCTTATCGGGATCGGGACTACCAAGAATGGTTAGGACAACAAACATCCATCTCGTTCTTACTTTGGATACCCGTATAACCATCAAAGATTGTTGAAGTGACTAATTCCTGGAAATAGGGGGCGTTAAGAACAAAGAAATTGCTGGAGTTGCCATTTTTCTCAATGAAAGACCAACATGTTTGGTATTAAGTAAGAAAAGACCTCTTGCAGGAAGGCTGGCTAGAGATTTCTTGTAAAAACACTAGCCCCTGTCAGTTCATAAGGAAAATATTTAAATCTTTTTGGTTTGATTCCATGGATTATTTCCCTTAATATTATATTATGTGCAGAAGGGAGGAGCCGTATGACATGGAAATCTCACGT
>JAANDH010001307.1:106276-147018 GCA_011799765.1 Nymphaea thermarum | reverse complement strand
TAGACTGTGTACTCATCATTTATTAGTGTAATTACTTACCATATGGTGTGTGCTGCACAAACCAAACTTGTACATGGCCTTGTCACAAACACACAGAAATATATTGTCTAATTGAGAAAAGATGCACCGCCATTCTTTAGGAAAGACACTTGATTCTATATTTTTTTTGAAGCAATCGAAATTGGCATACGTATTTCTTCTTGGGGCAACTTTGGATGCCATTGCCAGGCACTTTATCCCTACAGCTTCTTTATAAGAGAAACGTTCTTCTTGCACTATTTCAGCTGAATGCCATCGGTTTCAGGTCACGATGACAACTTCCGCAACCACGCATGGCCAGAACTCCGGCAGCTATCTGGCTATGGCACAGGGCACAGCCATTCAGTTCTCCCTTCCCTGAAAAAATATCTTCAGCATCTTGGTTATCTGGACACAGTTGGGGACATAGGAACGTTCCCTCATGTTTTTGATGAAGATCTCCAGGCAGCCATCAAGAAATACCAACTGTTCTCCAACCTCAGTGCTACAGGGATACTCGACTCTGCAACAGTGCACCACCTGATCCAACTGAGATGCGGCGTAAGAGACTTCATGAAAGGCCCAACCTCAGCGAAATTCCACCGCAATATTAATGTTATCGGCAACTCAATTTCAACGCTTTGTAAGCTCAGTGGTTCTCGCTGGCCAGCATTAAGGAGGAACCTCTTGTACAAGATCTGGAGGACGGCCGACCTGCCATATCCTATAGAAGATCTGAGACCAGTGTTCCGTGCAGCATTTGAAACATGGGCCGCCGTCTTGCCATTCGAGTTCGTAGAGACGTTATTGAGAACGGCCAACCTGCACATCGTGTTCTACAGAGGGAAGCATGTAAGTTGTCCGATGGCATTTGATGGTCGTGGTGGATCGCTGGCGCACTCATTCGATCCGCTGATTGGGATCACTCACTACGACGCAGATGATTTATGGGAGATCGACCCTCAGAAATTGGCAAAAACAGAGGGATCGAATGACCTGCAGTCAGTAGCCCTTCGTGAGATCGGCCATCTGTTGGGGCTGGATCATAGTTCAGTTCTTGAAGCAGTCATGTATCCTTCCCTGAAACCTCAGACAAGGAAGGTGGAGCTCCATGCGGATGATATAGCAAGCATCAAGGCTCTATATCCTGACGGCTGATTGATTCTCAAGGTTTTGACAAGGATCTGTATCTGTAGGACTTTCTGATTCTTAGAGTTTAATTAGACAGGGTTATGTGTGCAATTAGGATCAATTCTCAAGATCTTCTCCCTCGTGACATCTGTTACTGAGATCGTCAAGTTGCGTGGACAGTAGTTTGCATGCCACAAAATGTGCACTCAACAAAATAAGAAGGAAAGTTGCCACCGGTGCAGCGGAAGAAAAAAGAGGGGGAAGGAGGCAGAGAAGATCGCCGGTGACCCACAAAAACAGAGGCTTAAGTTGTAGCGGTTTTCAGATGACCCACAGGGATGGAGAGATATAGGGGAATGGCCATGTTTCGGCAGCAGCTCGTCGGCTTCGTGTTGCTCATCTTCATCGCCGTGGTGGCCGTGGATGAGAGTTCTCTTTAGTTGGACAAGGACACACTGATCTACTTCAAGCAGTTCCTCCAAAGAAACAACACCGCGCATCAGGGGAAGTATGACCAGTGGACCGAGGGTGACGAATCGCCTTGTGGCTGGTCGGGGATCGTGTCCACGGGATGCAGGGTCACCGGGATCGACCTCTCCAACTTCACGCAGCAGACGCAGGGGATGTTGTACTCACACTTCTCCTAATGGATCGATTCCGGCAGACCTCGAGCAGTGCGCGTCACTCGGCTACCTCAACCTCTCACACAACATCCTTGAATTTGGGGGGGGGGGGGGGGGGGGGGAGCGTAACCAGCTAAGTTGCTAATATTTAGTTTTTTGAAAAAAAAAAAATCATATCGGGCTTATCGGGCTGCCGCCGATCACAACGGCAGGCCCGAGCCCGACCCGTTAATTACCGGGCTGGGCCGAGCCCATTAACCTCAGCCCAAAAATCATTATTTCAAGGCTCGGGCCCAGGCCCTTAACGGGCCGGGTACCTGGCGGTGGCCCGGCCGGGTGCCCGCTTAGGGACGCATCATGCTGATCCAAATATGGAGCATACACCTTCATTTCAACGGGCATGATGATAGTCAAACAACTAGGTGGTCCAAGTTACAACCAAAGTCATAGTTCAAATGGTGAACCAAGACACAACCAAGTTGATGTACCTCATGAACCAAGTCCCACTTGTAGAGATGACCAAGTCCCACTTGTAGAGATGATGTTCAAATGGAATGTAGAGCTGATCAAATTGAATCTGAAATGTCTGTTCCTTCTAGGACTCATATGATGGTCACTCGTTCACAACTTGGAATAATCAAACCAAACCCAAAGCTTCAAGATTTTTAATCATATTCTTTTACCAAATACCCATTAGCTTTTAACATCTATCATGACTGAGCAAAGTGAACTACCAAGCCACATTGAAGCCTTACAACATGAAAAATGGAAAGAAGCTATGGAAAATGAATATTCAAAAATCAAACGTGAAAACTTGTTTCTCCCGAGAATGCCAAGTATGTTATTAGGTATAAATGAGTTTTCAAGATAAAAAGGAAGGCAGATGGCTTTAAAAAGATTTAGAGCTAGGTTAGCCGAGGGATATAGTCAAAGGAAGAAATAGACTACATCGAGATTTTTAGTCCTGTCATCAAACTCACCACTATTAGGACCGTTTTTACCATTGCTCTCAAAACAAATGGAAAATTAAACAACTTGACATACAAAATGCATTCCTTCATGGAACTCTTATTGAAGAAGTTTTCATGAATTAACTACCTGGTTTTGAAAATCGCCGTTTTCCAAAACATGTGTGCAAATTACATAAAACTTTGTACGGCCTAAAACAAGCTCCAAGAGTTTCGTTTGCTAGATTGAGTGCATTTCTTGACAAAATGGGAATCCAAGAAGCTCGTATGGCCACATCACTCTTCAATTTTAGAAAAGAAAATACCATTGCAAATGTCCTTGTATATGTTGATGACATCATTGTTACAAGAAATTCAAAAATTTATATTTAAAAGCTTATTCTCTCATTTAGCTCTGAATTTTCCATCAAAGACTTGGGAAATTCACAATATTTTTTGAGCATCGAAGTTGAACACCCCACAAGGGTTGATCCTTTTACAACAAAAATACATTGGAGATTTATTGAAACAAACGAATATGCCCATGTCAACACCAATGGCTACAAGTCATATCTTAATTGTTTCATCTCGAACAAAATTCAATAACCATTCTTTGTATAGAAATTGTTGGAGCGCTACAAATATACAACCATGACAAGACCTAACATCACTTTCAGTGTAAATAAAGTGTGCCAATTCAAGCATTCTCCAACTGACCTCCATTGGGCAACTCTCAAGCGCATACTCAGATATATCTGAAGTTCACCATAAATTATAGCTTATTTCTTAAGAGATCATCCACTATGAACATAACAGTGTATAGTGTATGTAGCTGATCAAACAGCTATCTGGGGTAAACTGAAATAAAACTATTAACTAACATTTAATTAAGGATAACAATGATCAAATAGTTGTTTGATTAGTAAATAGAATATTGCTAGATAGTTGTTTAAGCTGTTCAAATTATTGATTATTATGATATAGTCATTACATAGAGTGTGTCGCCAAAAATTTTTACCATGCAAACCATATAAAATAATGTTTTCCCATGCTTGTGCCACTTCTACCAACATTTTTCAGTTGCCGGTAATAGGGGTATTTTTTGTAGTGATGCTCATCATTTATTAGTGTCATTAGCTAACTTATGTAGTGCATCACGCAAACCAAAGTGGTGTGTGCCATGACATATATTATCTAATTTATGTAAGAAAAGATGCACCATGATTCTTTTGGAGAGGCATTTGATTGTATCAATTTTTGAAGTAGCTGAAATTAGCATGGATAAATCAAAGTGGTGTGTGCCATGACACATATATTTAAGGTTGGGCATTGGGCGGGGCCGGCTCGATAAAAATAAAAAATCGAAGCCCGTTATTGGAAGTGGGCCAGCCCGAGGCCCGGCCCGTTGTGCCATGACACATATATTTAAGGCTGGGCATTGGGCCGGGACAGCCCGATAAAATAAAAAATCGAAGTCCGTTATTGGAAAAGCGCCGGGCCCATGTAATATCGGGCATCGGGCTTCGATTTATGCCCGAGGCCTGGCCCAACCCTATTATTAGCAGGCCGGCGGGTTGGGCCGGGCCACACCTGTTTCCTGTTTCTTGACTGTCAAACAGACATTTAGCCAAATGAAAACTATATAAAAACTGAATATGTTGAAAATGCCAGCAAGATATGAGATTGAATCTAATAAAAAGCATAATCACACCATTATGTAAATAATTGAGCACCTCAATCGATTGAGGTATATAAGATCATTCATTAGTTCAATGTGATTTCGCAAGCAGTAATATAAATAAAAAACTTCAAATAAGAAGGTCCATACTTATTTTTGGGCATCTCAAGGCCAATATGCCTTAGAGATGCATAAAAATAACAATAACAAGAAAGCAAGTTTTTACAGTTATTTCAACTGACCGAGCCAACAAGATACATGAGCCATCCAAATGACTAGTTTAAGACATAACAATGAACAAAGAACAACCCCTTCTCATGTCTATGGACAAATGAAAATCACTTCATCAGTGTGTCTAGTTACATATGTTTCACTAACAAAGTAACCCTCTATGTCCACCATGATTGCAGTCCTGATGCTCTGGCACTTGCAATGGCTCAATGGCAAACTTGGATTTCACCTACAAGAGCAACAAAGGGCATAAGAAACCATTCAAATTTCTATAACAAATCAACCTGTGTGTGCATGTGTGTCAAGGAGATTATATAAAATGTCAAAAAAATGTTATGGCATTTTACCACAATGAAATATGAATATTGCTAATTCATCACCAGAAGATTCTTCCTTATCTTCGAAACTAGAAAAAACATATCACCACAAACAAACTACAATGTCAGTATATCATAAAAAAGAAAAAGAATGATCAAAATTTAACATTAAACAATGAACATCTTACGTTTTGCATGAGTTATTTTCATCACGAATCCAGCTCTGTGTACAAACTAGTGTTTCAACAGTTTCAAGAGTGGTTGAACATCGATAATCATTAATGATTCTTCCAGTTGTACTGAATGCAGCCTCAAATGCTGATATAGGGATTGCCAATATATCTCGAGTCGTTTTGGATAAAACTCTATTCCTACTTTCATTTGCCTTCCACCAATTTAATATATTGAAATTTTCATTAGGCCGAGGTCGTTCTATTGGATCAATTAGATATGCTTTTAGATCTGTGCGAGGTACTTGAGAAGATGCATAACTCATGTAATATGTGAAGAAGGCATCTCTTGAAAAAGCTGAAGGTCTCTTTTTTTTCAATTCCACAATGGCGATGTTTTCATTTTCATTTTCTTCATTCTTTGTATCATACACATTTTTGTACTTAGCATACAATTCATGAAGATTGCTCTCTACTTTTTCGTATTGTATCATTGCATCAACTTCATTTAAACTCTCAAGCATGTACTTCAAATATCCTAATTTGAACCTATGATCTAAGACAAATGCAATTGCAAAGAGGACTATGTAGTCATTTTTCTAATATTTGTCAAATTTTTCTTGCATTTTATATGCTAATGACCTCATATAATTATTGTCTGCCACACCATGTGTACGCAAATGGTTGCGTACCTTCTATATGTCTTCAAAAACCATATTAGCTGTTACATTTCTAGTGGTAGAGAAGATATTTATAACATTATAGAATAACTTCAAAAATTGGCACAAGATAGTTGCATAAGACCATTTGTCAACCACAGAAACCAAATGTTGAAATGCATCTTTGTAGAACAATGCACCTCTCAACATGACATATGTAGAGTTCCATCGAGTTGGAACATCATAGGTTAATTTCTTTGTACCATTCAAGCCCATTGTTCTTATACAATCTTTAAATGAATGTAATTGCTTTGGTGATCCCTTCATATATTTAACACTTTCATGAATTTTTGAAATTGTATCACGTAGATCCTGCATACCATCTTGAACCATAAGATTTAGAATATGAGCACCACAATGAATATGCAAATGTTGGCCTTTTACCGGAATAAGATTTCTTCTTCCTAAGTTCCTTTTTAGTGTATTTATTGCACTATCATTCGTCGAACAATTGTCGGTAGTAATAGTAAATAACATTGATTGAATGTTCCATTTAGAAATACATTTAGATAAAACCTCACAAAAACTATTTGCATTATGTGGTGGAGGTACATGAACAAAATTGAACATATGAGCATGCAACTTCCAATATCTATCTATATATTGTCCTGTCACACATCATATCAAATGTCAATGAAACTCGTTGTGTAGAATCATTTATAAATCCTTCAAATTGGGCTTTCTTCATCTTGTACATTGACATAATTTTTCTTTTTAACATTCTTCTAAAAAATAGAACAAACCTTGGATTGCAAGCTTGAAGAAGTTTATTATGATATTTATATTCTGCCAAATTGAACTAAAGCTCATATGCTATTACACACTTTGACATGAACTTTCGTATAGGCTCCATGTCAAATTTTTGTATATATAGAGAAACACTAGATTCACTAACTGCAAGTGATAAAGGTCTTTGTTTTCCTTCATTGATTTGTCTCTTCAAACAAGAGTTTATATGTCGATTTAAATGATTAGTTCCATTAGCGCTACCTGTTTTTAGTCGTTCTCCACAATGTTTGCATTTGGCAAATTCTTTTCCCTTATATGTAACCAATATAAATTCAACCCATACTTTTGAAGTCCTTTTTCTCTTGGAGATAGCTTCTCTCTCGATCGATGAGTATGATTCAACGGATTCCATAATAGGAGTTGGACAATATTCTTTATCAAAGGAACTAGGCGACATAACTGGCATAAATTGAAATGACACATGTAAATAGCCAAGACAAAAAAAAAAACAATAAGATGCACAATAAAATTTCTGAGAGTGGATTTATGTAAATAAATTTGTGAGAGTGCACATTATGAGTATGATTCGACTGATTCCATAGTAGGAGTTTGACAATATTCTTTATCAAAGGAACAAGGCGACATAACTGACATAAATTGAAATGACACATGTAAATGACCAAAACAAAAAAAAAAACAATAAGATGCACAATAAATTTTCTGAGAGTGGATTTATGTAAATAAAATTTGTGAGAGTGCACATAATTCAACTAATGACAAAATAAATGTCCAATAATATGTATAGAAGCAAATTCATTGAACTTAACTTTTCCCTGTCACAATAGCAGAACATATTCAAGTAGCCTAGTTTGTACCCAAAAAGAAAGAGGGATACTCAAGTGACACCTCTACATACAACCATAAAGGTTTTATTAACATCCACCAAAAAACATCAATTGACAACTCAAAATAGAGACACAAAGGTTTTTTAACATCCACTTCACCATGCAAGACAAACAACCAAAGACAACTTCAAGGAAAGGCAATTTCACATATCTAATAAAAAAAGACCACCCAATACCAATACCAATGCTTGAGGAACCAGGAAAGAAGAAAACCACATGTACTAAGAAAGTCATCTCTCAAATAGCAAATGAGATATTATGTCAGCCATAATCTTCTAGATTCTTATCAGTTGTGCAAACCAAATTATAATTAGAGGCATGGACATCGGGGCGACACAAAAAAAAGGATCAAAAGCAAGAAATGTAAACCATTAACACATTGCAAAACACAATACCAAAATATATTAGTTACCCTTTGGAAGTAAGCAGAATGCCCTAAAGTACAGCTTTGAAAGCACGTGCAGCAGTCCAAATTGGGAGCAGCAAGCCATAAAGCAATCTAGATCAGAATTTGTTGGAATGACAGGGAACTGAACCGAGCATCTCACTAGCCTTGGGATATACAATCATGATGCTGAAACTTGAGAGTACTATTACAGGCTAGTTCTAGAGGACAGCAGTAGCAACTGCAACAAGATATCAATATGCAAATAACAGCCATTAATTATTAATAACTTAACCATATAATACATCTTTTCTTCGTGTTTTCAAGAACACATGCCAAATAAAACCATCAACAAACTACCACAAATTTTGAAGATCCTCCCGTTGTTAGCAGAGGCAACTGAACTAAGGACTATGCCTTTTTATGGCAAATCAAATTATTGATTGTAACTGAGATTCTATTTAATGGACCATTACAGTAGCTAAAATCTTCTAGTTTTCGTTAGGCAGTAATGAATAAGAATAGACGAGGCAGGAATAAAAGCACGACATCTACAAATGGCTTTAGTATAGCAGCCAATAGTAATTGATCCAGTATCAAGGAGATACAGATAAAGTTCACTCGTTTTCAGATACTTCCTTCTAAAATCATTGCAAAGAAATCAAGCAAAAATGAAATTGGTTTGGTTTGAAACAAAATAAAAAAAAGGGTAAATGGCCCAAATGAAACTAACTCTAGTACTTATTTGTTATCATCGTTGTGCCACCAAAGCTGCAAGCAACTGGAGAAGCTTCATTCTGTTGATAGCTGCGACCTACCACAGCCTTAATAAAGACAAACAAAGACAAAAAGATTTCTTAGGCTTATCTCTCGTTTAGGAAGTAATCAATCTGTATGAATGGGCGAGAAGGGAACCAAAGTGGTGCACTTGTGACCTGTATGACGCCCAAAAGGACAGATGGGGGGAACAACGGGCAGGCCGAGTTCTTCAAGCTGAGGAAGAATACTATTCTGGTGCACCCACGAATCACCGCCGCTGCTGTTGAATGAACTACACCATGGGCGGGCCCTGCCCCGACGACGAGCTCCTCGCGTAGCGGCCTCCTCCTCCAGGACTGCGAGCCCTTTCTTCACCGGCCAGCACCTCCTCCTCTGGGATTGCGAGGCCCTTCCTCGCCAGCGCTACGGCTCTCCTCCTATAGGACTGCAAGTGCGAGCCGCTTCCTCACCTAGTGCCGCCTTGTGAGTTCTCACTTCTCTGAGGCATCGAACGTCGAAGACTCCCTTCAGAAGAACATCGGAAAGAAGAGACTCGACTCGAGGAGTCGAGAGAAGAAAACTGAAAACCCTAAGGGCCTGTTTGGTTGGAGGGAAAGGAAAGGGAAGGGAGGGATTGAACAATCCCTCATTTGTTTGGTTGGCTAATTATAAATGAAGGAAAGGAAGGGGAATGAGCAAAGTGTGTTTGGCTGGGAGGGGAGGGAAAGGAAAGGGAGGGAAAGGAAAGAATTGTGTTGTGTAAATGCAATCCCTCCCAAATCGGATGGATTCGGAAGGAAAGGAAAGGAAGAGATGAGCAAAAGTATTGACTGCCCACAATACCCCTTCCTTCACGTTCTTAATTTTTTAAACATTTTGACTGTAAAGAGTATTATTGTAAAGTATTAACCTTTCCTTTCCTCTCCTTCCCTTTGTATCTGGTAGAGCCGCGCCGAAGACTGGCGGCCCTAGTCCCGGATCTGGGAGGTGCTTGCCGGATTAAGCATAAAATGTTAATACAAATTTTCAGGTTTTCCGCCGGACAGTCACCCCGGCTTAATGGATAGGTCTGAGATTACAAGTGAAGTTATCCCCGCCGAGGTTTACAAAAAAAGTTTATAGGGGTTGAAGAGGCTAATACAACCGCGTGCGATACAAGAGGAGACGCTCAACCTCACTCACAAACCATGCACACCATTGCTAACGTCCAAACCATTCCCCAAGGCCATGTAGGTAGGTCATGTCCGAGGTGGTCGTGTCTTTGGCCTACGGCCGCCGAGGTACCACGGAGGGACGAGGGCGAAGCCCGGCTAAAACAAGAAACAAGCAAACTAGATGCTCCTAGGACAAAGCAAATAACTCCCGCCCGGATCTACTTGAGAGGGTGAGGGAGTACCGGCCAAGGCAGGCCTTGGCGGTGCCGGACAGGCCGCGGGGTGATAGCCGATCCCCGGGCAATGCAGCAATGGGCCGGCGTGTAGCGCGCGGCCTGGGCAGCCGCCTGCTGCCGAGCGAAGGGCCGGCGAGAAGCGCACGGCCTGGACAGCCTCCTGCTGTCGGCGCCGAGGAGAGGTGGGCGACGGCAGTCGCCGGTGGCGCTGGTGCGCGGCCTGGTGTGCCGAGACGCCCGAGAGGCGCCGGCTACTGGGTAGCGGCCGGGCGGTCCGCCTATCGCCGAGGTGGCTCGGTCACGCGCGTCGGGAGGACGCAGACGTTGAAGGGCTAGGACGCCGCCTAGAGTGACGAGGGGTGACTGCTGCCGGGGTGGCAGCGTCCGCCTACCTTCCTTCGATGCGGCTCGGCCGCGTGCGTCGGAGGTGGCTGACGGAAGACGGGGCGGCCGAGGAATGGGGCCGAGCGAGCCGGCGGCACCTAATCCTAACTAAGGCAAGGCTGAGCCTGGTTATGGAGGGGCTCTAAGGGACGGCTGGTTTAGACAAGGGAGGTTATGGTTGGGGATAGCCAAGGGCAATGAGGCTTTAGGTAAGATAAGGGTAACCTAACTAGAAGGTGGGGTAGTTGGGGTGGTTTAGGTTGGCTCGAGCCTAGGCTCGAAGTCAATGGTCAAGTTGACCGAATGGTGAAGGGAATCTAGGTAGGTGGGTCAAGCCTAGTGGACCATAAGTGAGTCCGGGTCAATGGGTCAAGGCGGTCCCGAGGTAGGCTCGGGTGGACTGGGGAAAGGTTGACCAAGGGCTTGGTCGGTCAAGGATTCCTAGGAGTCTAGGGTTAAGGGAGCTTGGATAAGGTCTAGGTCAAACCGAACCGAGTTGGGGTTGACTAGGCTAGGGTGGCGCCGAGGTCCCTAAAGTAGGACGGTCAAAGGCTTGGCTGGTGGTGCCAAGGAGAAGCGCCGATGATCGCCACGTGGCGAGATGAGTGGAGAGATGAGTCCACGATGTGGAAGCTTCTAGAGCCAAGGACAAGGCTCCCTTTTTGAATGGGGGAGTGGTCTTCTCG
This sequence comes from Nymphaea thermarum, assembly GCA_011799765.1. NCBI lineage: Eukaryota > Viridiplantae > Streptophyta > Magnoliopsida > Nymphaeales > Nymphaeaceae > Nymphaea > Nymphaea thermarum. The sequence continues at coordinate 135,946 of JAANDH010001307.1, read as the reverse complement.
AGTGAAGGGCTTTGGGCTTGGGCCAAGCAAGGCCAAGCTCAATGGTGGAGAGGGTGCCACGCCAATGGAAGTACCGCCGGTACAAGGGAGGTACGGTGGGACTTGCGAGGAGGGTGAGAAGGCCAAGGTGGGATGGATGGAGGAGATGGAAGGGAAGGTTCCAAGATACCAAGGACAAATGAGGTGTCCAGTTAGGGAGAGGGAGACAAGAGGGAAAAGGTGTGAGACAACAGGAAAAGGAGAGGACAAAAGAGGAGTAGGGCTGACAAGAGGGAACTCAAGTACAAGGTACTTGTACTTGAAGATGGGACAAGCCACTGGATAGAAGAGAAGAAGCTTCTATCGAAAAGGTGGTGAGGAAATGGACGATGGGGAGGAGGCCAGCAATACAAGGACGTCGTACTTGAGGGTGAGGTGTCGAGTGGGAAGGAGGAGACACAAGGGAACAAGGGCTGACGCGTGGGGGACACAAGTACAATGATCTTGTACTTGGAGGGGACCAACTTTTGGCGAGAAAGAGGAGAGGGCTTTTGTGAAAAGGTGAAGAGGGCTTGTGCGATGGAGAAGAAGCCAGCACCTCCAAGGATGATGTCCTTTGGCAGGTGTGGTGTCTAGTGGAGAGGTAGGAGATGAAGACAAGCAAGTACCAAGGACGTACTTGCCAAGGACAAGAGGGTACAAAAGGCAAAAAGGTGCCTTGTGTGTGGGAATGGAGTGGGAACTAGTGGTTGGGATGGAACCAGCTGGTTGGAGGGTGTACCAGGTGGGGATGACGTGTCCAAGGAGATGGAAGAGGATGGTGACACGTGGAGGAATCGAGGGCTAAGATGGGACGGAGAGAAGCTTACCGGAATCACACCATGGGTTCCGGCATTCAGTCCACCTTCTGCACCGGTTTTGCAGATTCAATCTCGATGGCCAAACGAAGTCCAAATGCCGTCAAATTTTAGTATGTTGTAGAGCCTTTCGATACGAATCCGACAACATATGACTCGCTGGAAAACTCCACCGGAGCTGGGAGATATCACCGCTGCAAGCGGCGGTGCTTCTGTAAACTGCGACAGGACAGCGGTGGCGGAGACAGCTCCGCTCCGCGGCAGATTTGGCCGGTGCGCCCTAGTTCGATCGCCTTGAAAATTTAGTATGTTATTCCTGGGCCTTAGACCTTTCCAACAAGCCCAAGAACACTCCGAAACTCGTTGGGAATCGCCTGGAACAGCCTCTGCAAAAGAGGCTATTTTTTGGTCCTTTTCCCGAGACCCGCGATTCTCCTTCTTCTTCTTCTTTCTTACTTGGTTCCTTTCTTTCTTCCTCGCCTTCACCTCCCCTTTTGCTGCAGAATGTCGTGGGAGGTTGAGACGCCTTATTCACCACAGTTGCAACGGTAAAAAGATGGAATTTAGGCCGCTGGTCTGGACCAGCCGGATGCCTTCCACCCTTCGCCCGAGGCTCCTAGCGGTGAATCTTCTTCTTCACTCGCTACCGCGGGCTCCAACCTATTTAGGCGGAGGATTTCTCCCCCGGATGCCTAGGCCTTTTTCCCTCGTTGAGGTTGTGTTGAAGGTGTTCCCGAAGACTCCTCCAAGCAGCAGGAATCTGGACTGCTCGGCACTTGAGGAGTGCTCGCCGGTGTCGAAGGTTCGTGCGTTGAAGGTGTTAGACCGCCGTCCCTAGAAACGGCTGAATGCGCCTATCTCTTCACGGTTCCTCGCCTTCCTTGCCCCCTCTTCTCTCCCGTGGTCGGAGAGAATGCGCCAAGGAGGAGGAAACGCTGCTGGTTCGTCCGATGGCGGGTTCCGGCCGCCGCCACTCTAAAAGAACCGACAATGGCTCTCACACAGTCGAGAGAGTTTTGGTGTAGTGCTGGGATCTCCAGCCACGCCCTAGGGACCAAGCTCCACGCGGGAGAAGAAAGAGAATGTCTCGAATTTTTTTTTTTTTTATATCCCACAAATGACATCATCTGGGGTTTAAATAGCATCCCCCGAACCGGTTCTACAACTTGTCTCAACGAGAGACTAAACCCAAACCGGGTCCTCCAACTTAAAAACAATACTATAAGCAACTTAAAGCAAAGCATAATCAAATGAGATCTAAAATGTACATGGGCCTAAGGCCCCACCTCGCCCGGGTCCGCCCGGGCTTCGCCGTGTAAGTCTTCTAGTGGGTCTGGACCCACTAGCCCTGATCCAAGTCTGGATCGTCCGCCATCTTCTCCAAGCCGAGCCCACCCTTGCCTAAGTCGTGTGTGACTAGGCTCTCCTCCACCGGTCCAGTGTAGACCGGGTCTTCAATACCTAGGCTAGGCGTGCCTAGGCCTTCATCTTCCGAACAAGGTGGGTTCGGGTCTTCCCCACCTAGACCGGGCGGGTCTAGGTCTCCTAGGCCGAGTCCGCCTAGGTCTTCAACGTGCACGCTTGCTTGACTCGGCGCCGTGACAATATCCGCCTTTTGTGTTGAGGATTTAGCCTCGCTAAGGATTTCCCCGCGTCCCGCTGCAGTAGCCGTAGAGAGAGGCCGTGAGATAACCTCCCTATGATTTTGAAGGGCTTCCGCATCCGTAACAACCTGTCCAGTGCATAGCTCAAGGGAAAAATTGTTAGTCTCCCTGGACCGACGGGCGCCTTCGGCGGAGGTGCCTACGTGAGGAGTACGAGTCATAGTAAGGCTCGTATCAACCCCACCCTCCTCAGATCGAGCTTGTCCCCAAGCTCGTGTAGCAGGGAAGCGGAGGCGGATCTGATCTAACTCCTCCCATGATGTTCCTCCATCTGGACCCTCTCACTCTATAAGGACTTCATGTCTGTGTCTCCCGTCCCTCAAAGCATGCCTATGCTTTAAGATCCTGTAGGGAACGGGCTGCTGGTTAGGAATGTGTTCAACATTCCCGGGGAGTGGCCCACGATGGGGCTTCAACCTTGTCACATGAAACACATGATGCACCTGTGCGGCTGGGGGTAGAGAGATGTGATAAGCTGCCTTCCCCACACGCTACAGTACTTGGTAAGGACCATAGTACTTGGGAAAGAGCTTCGAATAAGGCTGCCCCAACAATGACTTATGCTTAAAGGGCAGGCGTTTCAACCACACATAGTCTCCTACGCTGAACTCTCTATCTTTACGCCCCCAAGCTCGTCCTTCACAACCATCTAGGGTAGATTGTGCCAACCCATTCCAGCTCATAGGACTCAACTCACCCATCTCACTTCCGTGCCTGGGGTGAGGTCCATAATCCCTTGGAAGTGACCCAAGGAAGGACTCATGGTGTCCTTGAAGATATTCGGCCCATGTGTGGTCACTCCAAGTTCGTTTGAGGTAGGATTTCCCGCGATCATACACCCTCCACTGTGGTCGTTTAGACCCAACTACATACCACTCAATGAAGATGTCTTTATGCACGACTTGAGTCTTGGGTTTGGGAAGTGATGATAACTGGTTTTCCTCCATGGAAATTCTTCTCTTCCGTGCTTCCATGGCATCACTCTTACTTAATTTCTCTTCATAAACTCCTAATCCATGTCTTGGGCCGTAGTCCCTTGGGACTATGCCAAGTTGGGACTTAAGTCGCTTCCAATTATACAGCCTTGGTTCACTTGTACCCGGATCAAAGATCAATCTAACATTAATCCGTGCTTCGCTCATTCGTTGGTGCTCAACAAATATCCGGTGTAGCAAAATAGTGATCCAAGCTCTTCCTTGGTGTGCCACATGATCAACCTTGGAGTCTATCTTGTCTTCAAGGTCCTTAAAATCGGTAGGAGTAGTTTTAGGAGAACTCAAGACATGTTGCCTTCCTTTCAACCAAGTAGGCATCCTTACTTGGATGGTGTGGGGTGGTTCAAGAACATGTAAGGGTGGACTAAGGATAATGATCCGGCCTTGCCTCTTTGAGTCCTCTTCCTTCTCATAACTATGCCCCATGTTCATAACGGTAGGAGCTGTAATGGTGACTTGGAATGATTTCAAGAATTGGTCCGCCCCTGCACCCATGTCGAGGGCACCATCCTCTTTAGGCAATGACTCGATCTTTTTAGAAAGATCCTTCCTTTCAAGACAAGTTGGCATGCTTAGTTCAATGCTCTTCGTTTTGGAGCTAGGGTCATCACCTCCAGGGTCCTTAATATCAGTGAAAGTGGGTTTAGGAGGGCTCAAGTTATATTGCCTTCTTTTCAGCCAAGAAAGCTTCTCTCCCCAAGTAGGTTTTTGCAAGTTGATCATGATGGGCTGCTCTAGATTGGATGGTTTAAGAATGTCGTCATCTCCTTTTCCATAATCAAGCTCCTCTTGTAGAGTGTAGACCACCGTGTACCTCGAGTTTGGATGGAGAATCTGGTTTGCCAATGTCCGTGAGCCCTTGACTCCACCCTCCTTAGGCAACGACATGATCACTTTGGAAAGGTTGTGCCTTTGGAGACATGTTGTCTCTTTTGGTTCAATGTTCTTCATTTTGGAGCTAGGGTCATCACCACTCTCCTTAGGTGATGACTTAACCGTTTGGGTGAGATCCATCTTCTTGTGAGAAGTTGCCATGCATAGGCCGGCCTTATCCATGCTTGCTTCCTGAGGGCTAGAGATATTGTCACTCTCCTCGGTAAGCATTTTGGGTGTTGCATTATGTGTCTCATCAGGCTTGGGTTTGGATAGGGCCTGCTCCTCTTTCAATTTCCTAAGGAGCTCTTCAATCTTTTAACGTTTTGCTGCCATAATTTTAATGGCTCCTCTTTGGGTTCCCTTTCCTTCATTAACCCCGATTTTCCTTCAACTTTTCTTTTCTCCGGTGTTGAGGGAAACTTACGTGGTTGCCTTTCCTTCCCTTGATTCGAAGTTGGGCGCACCCACTCTAGTTTACATTCTCTACTGGAGTCTCCTACTCTGAAAGTATCTCCTGGGTAGACTCGTACGATGTCTTGTGGTCTTATCTTTGTGGTGGCCACACTGAGTCTCCCATTCCTCGTCACATTGGTCACCCACATTTTTCGGCTGTCCTTGTCAATCTTAAACTCAAAGTGATATTTATGAATGCTAGGGTGTTGGAACACAAGATCACACTTTGGACTCGTTCCAGCCTTGATATCCATCATACGTGGGCTTCTTCTCAATTCGGTTCCACGAACTAAGGTGATATCCTTATGATGTTTACCCTTCTCGTATATGCCTAGGACTAGGTCCTTTTCTTCTTTTCGAGATGGGTTTGATTGACCATATGCATCATAATGGCGCCTTGGATATTGCTCATGTTTCTCATTCCTTCTATTCCTTGTTAGAGTACTCGATGATGGATAGGAGGGTTGAGAGGGAATTCTTGTGGTCTCAAACCAAATCTTTCCATAACTAAACTGATATGGCTCGTTTGGCTGCTCCTCTAGAGAGGGTCTCTATAATCTTTGTCCCTTTCATCATAGTACCCGCAACTGGATTGACCATAGGATGGACTCTCGGATTGTTGATCATTTTCTTCAAACGGTTCTTCCTCATAAGGACTATAAATCTATAATTGTAGGATGAATCGGCCTCATGATTCATGCTTCCCCAATTACTCATGTTTGCTCTCTTGGCGCGGATTGACGTCAAGGTCCTAGTGGACTGAGCTAGCGGGGACTGCGCCACCTAGCCCAGCTTTGGCTGCGTGAAGTGCAGCCCTCCAACCTCTCACCAACGCACCCACCTGGTGCCGACGTTAGTGTGCTGGTCTAAAACTAAGCCAGCTCGAGATTGGTCTTCCACAAGGGAGGCGAAATGGAGTCGCCTGCCACCGCGCCCACCTGACGCCTCGGTAGCTGCCTCTCACCCTCAGCCGGGTTCCCAAAGGAACCTAAACTGCCGCACCCACCTGGTGCCACGGCAGCGCACCTCGGGTTCGATCACCCTATGCTAAGCAGTGAGCTTAGCTGCAGTCCTAAGGGTAGCAACAGGCATAGGATGGCCTGAAGCACAACGGTACTCATCGATGGAATTTGGACCTCAAATTTGGTCAGCATGAGGAGATAATAGTTATCTAACTCTCCACAAAATTTCAGCTCAATCCGAGGTGTCTAGCCTACTGAATCAACACGATCTTTCTGGCGGACTGTTCACCCGAACTGATTCGGTCCGCCCAGCTGGTTTGGCTGATATAGGGTCAAAAATCCGAAATTTCTGTTAATTTTAACTCCATTGCCCTATATGTCCTTTAAAGCCACAATACTTATACACCTCTCCACCAAATTTCAGAAGATTTCGATGTCAATCGCCCCTCGAACTTGACTCTTTTCTCCTGCTGGCCGCAACAGTCCTAGATTCTGCAGTTTAAACCTTCTTCTCAAGCAGTCCGAATTCCTCAAGCTGCACTTCAGTGCCCTGTGATCACTTCTGAACCAGAAATCGAGCAAGGTGGTGTCCTCCCACCGCTCTGATACCAACTGGTAGGGCCGTGCCGGTCGCCGAGGTGGCTCGGCCATGCGCGTCGGGAGGACGCCGACGTTGAAGGGCTAGGACGCCGCCTAGAGTGACGAGGGGTGACTGCTGCCGGGGTGGCAGCGTCTGCCTACCTTCCTTCAATGCGGCTCGGCCGCGTGCGTCAGAGGTGGCCGATGGAAGACAGGGCCGGGCGAGCCGGCGGCACCTAATCCTAACTAAGGCAAGGCTGAGCTTGGTTATGGAGGGGCTCTAAGGGACGGCTGGTTTAGACAAGGGAGGTTATGGTTGGGGATAGCCAAGGGCAATGAGGCTTTAGGTAAGATAAGGGTAACCTAACTAGAAGGTGGGCTAGTTGGGGTGGTTTAGGTTGGCTCGAGCCTAGGCTCGAAGTCAATGGTCAGGTTGACCGAATGGTGAAGGGAATCTAGGTAGGTGGGTCAAGCCTAGTGGACCATAAGTGAGTCCAGGTCAATGGGTCAAGGCGGTCCCGAGGTAGGCTCGGGTGGACTGGGGAAAGGTTGACCAAGGGCTTGGTCGGTCAAGGATTCCTAGGAGTCTAGGGTTAAGGGAGCTCGGATAAGGTCTAGGTCAAACCGAACCGAGTTGGGGTTGACTAGGCTAGGGTGGCGCCGAGGTCCCTAAAGTAGGACGGTCAAAGGCTTGGCTGGTGGTGCCAAGGAGAAGCGCCGATGATCGCCACGTGGCGAGATGAGTGGAGAGATGAGTCCACGATGTGGAAGCTTCTAGAGCCAAGGACAAGGCTCCCTTTTCGAATGGGGGAGTGGTCTTCTCGAGTGAAGGGCTTTGGGCTTGGGCTAAGCAAGGCCAAGCTCAATGGTGGAGAGGGTGCCACGCCAATGGAAGTACCGCCGGTACAAGGGAGGTACGGTGGGACTTGCGAGGAGGGTGAGAAGGCCAAGGTGGGATGGATGGAGGAGATGGAAGGGAAGGTTCCAAGATACCAAGGACAAATGAGGTGTCCAGTTAGGGAGAGGGAGACAAGAGGGAAAAGGTGTGAGACAACAGGAAAAGGAGGGGACAAAAGAGGAGTAGGGCTGACAAGAGGGAACTCAAGTACAAGGTACTTGTACTTGAAGATGGGACAAGCCACTGGATAGAAGAGAAGAAGCTTCTATCGAAAAGGTGGTGAGGAAATGGACATGGGGAGGAGGCCAGCAATACAAGGACGTCGTACTTGAGGGTGAGGTGTCGAGTGGGAAGGAGGAGACACAAGGGAACAAGGGCTGACGCGTGGGGGACACAAGTACAATGATCTTGTACTTGGAGGGGACCAACTTTTGGCGAGAAAGAGGAGAGAGCTTTTGTGAAAAGGTGAAGAGGGCTTGTGCGATGGAGAAGAAGCCAGCACCTCCAAGGACGATGTCCTTTGGCAGGTAAGGTGTCTAGTGGAGAGGTAGGAGATGAAGACAAGCAAGTACCAAGGACGTACTTGCCAAGGACAAGAAGGTACAAAAGGCAAAAAGGTGCCTTGTGCGTGGGAATGGAGTGAGAACTAGTGGTTGGGATGGAACCAGCTGGTTGGAGGGTGTACCAGGTGGGGATGACGTGTCTAAGGAGATGGAAGAGGATGGTGACACGTGGAGGAATCGAGGGCTAAGATGGGACGGAGAGAAGCTTACCGGAATCACACCATGGGTTCCGGCATTCAGTCCACCTTCTGCACCGGTTTTGCAGATTCAATCTCGACGGTCAAACGAAGTCCAAATGCCGTCAAATGTTAGTATGTTGTAGAGCCATTCGATACGAATCCGAAAACATATGACTCGCCGGAAAACTCCACCGGAGCAGGGAGATATCGCCGCTGCAAGCGGCGGTGCTTCTGTAGACTGCGACAGGACAGCGGTGGCGGAGACAGCTCCGCTCCGCGGTGGATTTGGCCGGTGCTCCCTAGTCCGATCGCCTTGAAAATTTAGTATGTTATTCCTGGGCCTTAGACCTTTCCAACAAGCCCAAGAACACTCCGAAACTCGTTGGGAATCGCCTGGAATAAACTCTGCAACAGAGGCTATTTTTTGGTCCTTTTCCCGAGACCCGCGATTCTCCTTCTTCTTCTTCTTTCTTACTCGGTTCCTTTCTTTCTTCCTCGCCTTCACCTCCCCTTTTGCTGCAGAATGTCGTGGGAGGTTGAGACGCCTTATTCACCACAGTTGAAACGGTAAAAAGATGGAATTTAGGCCGCTGGTCTGGACCAGCCGGATGCCTTCCACCCTTCGCCCGAGGCTCCTAGCGGTGAATCTTCTTCTTCACTCGCTACCGCGGGCTCCAACCTATTTAGGCGGAGGATTTCTCCCCCGGATGCCTAGGCCTTTTTCCCTCGTTGAGGTTGTGTTGAAGGTGTTCCCGAAGACTCCTCCAAGCGGCAGGAATCTGGACTGCTCGGCACTTGAGGAGTGCTCGCCGGTGTCGAAGGTTCGTGCGTTGAAGGTGTTAGACCGCCGTTCCTAGAAACGGCTGAATGCGCCTATCTCTTCACGGTTCCTCGCCTTCCTTGCCCCCTCTTCTCTCCCGTGGTCGGAGAGAATGCGCCAAGGAGGAGGAAACACTGCTGGTTCGTCCGATGGCGGGTTTCGACCGCCGCCACTCTAGAAGAACCGACAATGGCTCTCACACAGTCGAGAGAGTTTTGGTGTAGTGCTGGGATCTCCAGCCACGCCCTAGGGACCAAGCTCCACGCGGGAGAAGAGAGTGAATGTCTCCAAAATATTTCTTTTTGATATCCCACAAATGACATCATCCGGGGTTTAAATAGCATCCCCCGAACCGGTTCTACAACTTGTCTCAACGAGACTAAACCCAAACCGGGTCCTCCAACTTAAAAACAATACTATAAGCAACTTAAAGCAAAGCATAATCAAATGAGATCTAAAATGTACATGGGCCTAAGGCCCCACCTCGCCCGGGTCTGCCCGGGCTTCGCCGTGTAAGTCTTCTAGTGGGTCTGGACCCACTAGCCCTGATCCAAGTCTGGATCGTCCGCCATCTTCTCCAAGCCGAGCCCACCCTTGCCTAAGTCGTGTGTGACTAGGCTCTCCTCCACCGGTCCAGTGTAGACCGGGTCTTCAATACCTAGGCTAGGCGTGCCTAGGCCTTCATCTTCCGAACAAGGTGGGTTCGGGTCTTCCCCACCTAGACCGGGCGGGTCTAGGTCTCCTAGGCCGAGTCCGCCTAGGTCTTCAACGTGCACGCTTGCTTGACTCGGCACCGTGACAATATCCGCCTTTTGTGTTGAGGATTTAGCCTCGCTAAGGATTTCCCTGCGTCCCGCTGCAGTAGCCGTAGAGAGAGGCCGTGAGATAACCTCCCTATGATTTTGAAGGGCTTCTGCATTCGTAACAACCTGTCCAGTGCATAGCTCAAGGGAAAAATTGTTAGTCTCCCTGGACCGACGGGCGCCTTCGGCGGAGGTGCCTACGTGAGGAGTACGAGTCCTAGTAAGGCTCGTATCAGTATCCAAACAAGTTTTTCAATCACCCCTTTCCATTTCATTCCCTTCCCTTTCTCTTTCCTTCCCCTTCCTTTCCTTCCCTCCATTCCTCTCCCTCCCTTTACCTCCAACCAAACATAGGGTAAGTTGTTTCTTTAAAAAAAAAAAACATTCTTGTCGGGCTTTTTGGGCCCCCGACGATCACAGTTGCGGTCCCGAGCCCGACCCGTTAATTTACCGGGTCGAGGCAGGTACGATAGAGTGAGCCCAAAAATCAACATTTCAAGGCCTGAGCCGGGTATCGGGTACCCGGCGGTAGTCTGGCCCGGTGCCTAGGCTTACATATATTGTCTAATTTAAGTAAGAAAAGATGCACCATGATTCTTTTGGAGAGGCATTTAATTCTATAAATTTTTTTAGTAACTGAAATTAGCTTGATAAATTTCTATATGAAGTAACTTTAGATGTCGTTGCTCACCTGGTTCTACATGCCCTCTATATAAGAGAAAAGTGGTTCTTTGCTATATTTCCCCATGATCAAGTTCCTCCATATGCCCAAAATGGTTTCTACATTATCTTTTGCTGCAATCGTCATGCTTTTGGTCCTGACCAACTGTATGGCATGGGCTTCTGGTCATAATGGCAACTTCCATTACCAGGCAGGGGCAGAATTCCTGCAACTTTCTGGCTATGGCAAAGGACAAAGCCATGAAGTGCTTCCCTCCCTAAAAAGATATCTTCAACATTTTGGCTATTTGGACATGGTTGCCGACCCAGAATTCTCTCGTGTTTTTGATGAACATCTAGAAGCTGCCGTGCAGAAATACCAAGCGTTCTTCAGCCTCAATGCCACTGGTATACTCGACACAACTACAGTGCACCAACTAATGCAGCCGAGATGTGGCGTACCAGACATAATCAAAGATCTAGCACCGGCAAAATTCCACCGGATTAATGTCACTGGCAACTCAAGTTCATCACTATACAGTCTCAGAAACGAACGTTGGCCACCATCAACCAGGAGACTATTGTACAATATCTCGTTTAACGAGCACTTGCCATTTCCTATAGCAGATCTGAGGTCTGTCTTCCGTGAGGCATTCCAGACATGGGCTTCATTCTCGCCATTTGACTTCACAGGTTCGACCGAGAGAATCGCTCAGTTGCACATCGATTTCTATAAGGGGCAACACTTAAATTGTCCGGTTCCGTTTGATGCTATTACCGGCTTGCTCGCACACGCATATTATCCGCCATCTGGCATGCTTCACATCAACGCAGATAATATATGGGCGATCGACTCTGATATGTTGAAGAACACGGAAGACTCGTACGACGTTCAATCGGTCGTCGTTCATGAGATCGGCCATCTACTTGGGTTGGGTCATAGTACAGTTCCAGAAGCAATCATGTATCCTTCCTTGGATTCTCAAACAAGGAAGGTGGAGCTGCATGGCGATGATATTGCAGGAATCAATGCTATGTATCCTCGGTCTAGCTGATCGATTCTTGGGGTTGAATCTTACAAGGCTATGTATGAATCCTTAGGCATAGTGATTCTTAGGGTTTTGACTAGGTTATGTATCCTATTCTCAGTTGCCACATTTCTGTCGCCTTTGTGACAAATTGTCGCCCTATATTTTTCTTAATCAATTTCCATTTTTTGTTGGCTCTCTCTCTCTCTCTCCCATAATTTGAATTGTAACTAGGGCTGCACAATGAGTCGAGCCAACTCAGGCTCGACTCGAACTCGCTCGAAAAACTTGACTCGAGCTCGACTCATTTAGCCCAAGTTTAAATATAAACTCGAGTATGTTAATGAGTCGAGTTTGAGTTAATCAGACTTGACTCGATAAAACTCGACTCAACTCAATTTTAATCTCATTTTTTATTTTTCCTCTTTTTTGTAACCCTCATTTTTTTGTTTTATGTTTTTTAATTTTCCCTCTCTTCACCACGCCTAGTTTCTTTACCCTCACGTTTTTTTTTTACCCTCATTGTTACACTTTCAATCAATCAAACACTTTTCTCAATCAATCAAACACTTTTCTCATTCTCCTTCTCGTTTCTTACTGATTCATTTTCTCTCTCTATTTTTCTCTTTTCATTCCCTCCCTTTTTTTCTCTTTTCTTGCAACGGCTTTCACCATTAAGGTTTTTGCCTTTTCCTCATCCCCATGCCTTAATGGGATGCTCATGGCAGGTGGCAGGCTGGTATGGAGAGACTCTTTCTCACCCACGCCTTTCCTCCTCCCCCATGTCATAATGGCAGCATTGTTACTGAGGAGCCAACAGCGAAAAGGACCGCTGGGCGAACTTAGCAAACACGCATTACCGAGGATAAACGAGCTGCTCAAATCGAGCTCCAAAGGCAATCGCTCCAGTCGAGCTCGACTCGGCTCGTGTGCAGCCCTAATTGTAACCCATTGTGAGCGCTGAACCCATGATGGTAGAATTAGGAATGTAAATAGATTAGATTTGAGTAAGATATACTCTTTGTCTGCTTTTTCAGATAATCGGATATTCTTATTCGAATACAAACAAAAAAAGTCATATCCGAATCTAAATCAAACTTCGAACCAAACTTGGCATATTCTCAAAATGTTTATACAATATTTGTTTAAAAATAAACTCAATCTAAATCTATGTCTGAATTTGATCGAATATTTATGTATACTGAATCTCAATTGAAATATGAAATTGACCTGATTTCTTAATCAGATTTTTTTTTATATCTGATTATTTGAGAAAGATTCAATTCCGATTCAAATCAAATATATTAACATCCCTAAGTAAAATGACACCATTATCATATATGGCGCAGACAAACAAGGTAACCAGAAAATCTAGAATTATATGTAGAATATACAGAATGACTAAGACCCTATCCAAAATTCATGGTTAGGGCCTGATTCTTTTATTGGACCATGCCAGGTGAAGGTTTCTCTAGAGTGGAGAAGTGCACACTACGGTTGCTAATAAAGTTTTGGAGGAGTCTAAGGGAACGATTGAGTGGATTCATTAGTTTGAAGGAGACAATTGAAGTCTCCACAAATCACATAAGGGAGGTGGTATGTTTATAGAACACAAGATACAAATTACACTTAGACGGGAGTTGTAGGCCCATATATGAATGAGAAAACAAGTTGGTATAATGTAAATCTGGTTACCTGGAGTAACCCAGCTTATATATATATATATATATATATATATATATATAATTTGAATGGTGATTCTAACTTTTTAGAGTTTTCCAGCCATCTAAACTTTGATCCAATATGATGAATAGTTAATTAAAAAAAAAAGGTGAAAGACATTTTCGTGATCTAATATTACATTACACTTTTTTTCCTTATTTTCTTTTAACCAAATCTTTTTTAGGTAAACAATTCTATTTAAATGGTTGGGTGACTCTAGATAACAAGAGTCATATGTCAATTTGACAAAAAAATGCTAGAGTTATTATTTAATTTTTCTCTCGCTCTCTCTGCTTCAACTACATGATGCTCGTAGCCTCCTCCGAGCATTCCTCGCACCCGTGAGCTATGAGTTTGTCCTCTTGTAGATGGGTGATTGTTCTTTGCGGTCGAGGCGCCTCAAGGTGATCTCTGTTGGTCGGCCGACCCCCTCTTCTCGTCGTGTCTCCTCTTCTCGTCGTGTGTCCAGCCTTCGTCACCTACTTTAGTCAGTCACTTCTATCTAACCTCAGATGGGGTCAATGGTGGTGTCAGAGGTGTACTACCTTGAATGGTCGTCAGGCTGCCATGTGTTCGTGGTGCCGCTTCCCTGCTTGCCAGAATGATCAGCGACTTTTCGGTCAGCGGCACGGCTTTGCGGTGGTCTCTTCCTTCTTTTGGGTCCAAGTTCCTCTGCCAGCTACTCATCAATCGCCTACCTCTTTTTCTTTGGCTTTATTTGGCTTCTGTGAACTAGGTCTTGTTTTCCTAGCACACGTGGTCCGCATTTCTTGGTTGAGGTTCTGCGGGTCTTCAGCCTAGGTGGGCAGCCACACTAGTTCTCCTCGCATGCCAAGCTCCCACCTTCGTAGCGCTTGGCCTTTCTTCCCTCACCGTTGGAGCTGGCCTTGCCTCCTCGGTGGTGCCTTGTCTGCTCTCTGCGGTGCTTCCTTAAGGTACCACACTTGCCCTTTTATCATTATTCAAAGTCACGTCAAAAAGGCCGAACTCATCAACGAACGAGCGAAAGACATACATAGATGGATCAGAAGTGATAGGGGAGGAGTCCGCAGGGCTAAGGCGGCAATTAAAGTTCCCTACCAAAAGCCATGCTAAAGAAGCAAGCTCACGAGCATGATGAAGTTTAGTCCACAGCTAGTCACGCAAGGCCCCAATGCAAGTTCCATAAACCACAATAATTAAGACCGGGCCATTGGACCAGAGACCATCGAAGATGACCAAAATAGAGAACATACCAACATGCACAACCACCCCAGCAATAGGCGGAGACCAAGCCAGTAAAATGCTGCCAGCAACACAATTAGCCGAAAAGTACCCAAATAACGGTTGACGCAATAAAGTACGGACGCAAGCATGAGATACCATTGATAGCTTGGTCTCTACGACGATATGGAATTGGTCCAACAATAAAAATCTTCCCATTCTCCGAAGGTTGTACCATGTCTTCCTCTCACCTGATTTGTTCTTTATTTTTTCCTCTTGTCCTTGGTCTTAGGACCGAGACATTTGTCTGATCATGCTTCGCTGTTACTTTCTCTTTTTCGGGGTAGAGCAGGAACCGAGTGCACCCGGTTCCGCTTTGAGCTTTGGTGGCTCCGGGATGAGTCATTTGTTCATGCCATCCCAAGGTGGTGGGCTCACACCATCATTGGTAGATGACCTGCTTTTAGGTTATCGCGTAAGTTGCATTGCATCAGGAGGGAGGCTATTGCTTGGAATGACGAGATCATGTCCCTTCAGTCATTTGACAATTTTTTTGTGGATCAGTTTTCCTGTCTCCTTTATCTCCAGTGTCTTGCTCAGGAGTGGCATATTAAGGAATTTATCCACTGGTAGCAACATTGTAGGTTGGGTTGGCTTTCACATGGAGACCAAAATTCTTGTTTCTTCTATTTGACTGCCTCTTAGAGACACCATCAGGCATTGTTCCAGTCCATGGTTGTTGGTCACAAGGAAATTTTTGGTGATGACATCCTCCTGGCTTTGACTGCTCATTTTCATGATTTCTACTCTAAACATCTTTGCTTTCGTGCCTCACTGCTAAACCTTTACCTCTCATCCTTATCGGTCTCTTGTGTGATCACTCTTGAGTGGCCCTTCCTACATAAGAAATCAAGAATGTTGTTTAGGCCCTTGGCTTGGTAAGGCGCTTCGCATTAACGGTCTTTCTATTGAGTTTTCTCGCATTTTTTGGGAGGTTTATAGTATTGATATGTTCAAGTTTTGTGATGAATTTGCCTTCAACTCTGTCTTTTTTAAGGAGTTTAACCAAGCCACCTGCGT
Organism: Nymphaea thermarum; assembly: GCA_011799765.1. Classification (NCBI taxonomy): domain Eukaryota; kingdom Viridiplantae; phylum Streptophyta; class Magnoliopsida; order Nymphaeales; family Nymphaeaceae; genus Nymphaea; species Nymphaea thermarum. The sequence continues at coordinate 120,625 of JAANDH010001307.1, read as the reverse complement.
CTTACTTAAGCGTCCTAACCCTACGGGTGTCAGCCAGTTTGACCGATCTCCATCTTAGGCACTCCCTCCAATTGTCACATTTCTTTCATTCATGTATATCCGGCCATAGTGTTTCTTGAAAAAGCTTGTTTGGTTGCGAGGATACTGGCCTGCCCAAGGACTACTTGGGTATTTAGATTACGTTGTCGCCTCCTACGCCCTCTTTTTTGGGATGGAGTGCAGCAAAAACTGTTGCATCGCCTCCATTGTTGGCATGAAATCTGCTTTTCCTCCCAAGATGTATTGCCCTTGCTAAACATTATCTTGCGTCTGTTCCTCTTCATGCCTTGGCGGTCTTTTGACATCCTGTGGTTGTACTAAGAAGGTTTGATAAAATCATTCTTAACCTTATTTGGAATGGTGATCGCGCTTTGGATTGCCTTGCGCATTGGGATATAGTTGTCCTTCCTCATTTTTTTGGGGTTGTTGAGGTTACCAACCTTAATTGGGCATGTGAGTCTTCTGTATATTTTTTGTGGTGACATTTGGCAACTGAGCTTTCTCACATCTCCATTGTCATTTGTTTCAAAATTTAACAGTCATTTGCTTTTGCGATGATATATATATATATATATATATATATATATATATATATATATATATATATATATATATATATATATATATATATATATATATATATATATATATATATATATACCCATTAATAAATGGCTGCTAAATTTTGACCAATCTTCAAATCCACGCACATGACAAGTCCAAAACTCGTACCTCCCAAGGAAACATCAAAGTGGGCTGTTAAAATACAAAACTGCGCTTTAATCAAAATTATCTCTTAAAAAATAAAAATTAAAAGAAATGCCATGGCCCCCTCGACAGGGTTACGTGTGCAATTAGGATCGTCACGTTGCGTGCATAGGAGTTTGCATGCAACAAAATGTGCACTCAACAAAATAAGAAGGCTAGTTGGGGTATTTTTAGAATTTTTTTTTATGAAAACATGTAATTTATTAAATTTTAAATATTTTCATTATCCTCTTTCCATTCTTCTAAAAGTATATATGTCTACACACTTCATTGGGTTTATTTTATCATTACCCATCCTTATGCATCCAAGGCGTGTACTAACCAGTTTGGTTGTTACCTTGGTGATAATTTGTCGATTACATTTTGTAATCAAATAATTCTATTTTGCTGTTTCTCTCTTTCTCAATTTGAATTAATATTTGTTGTCGGCAAGCTTTATATATATACTTTGCGAATTTGTCCAGCATTAGTTTTGGACAACTGTTGTGCTTCTGAAGTTGATTGTCCATAAGGAGAAAGAAAAGCAGAGTCCATAGGGATGATAATAGTAACCCCATTTGGATCGGGATCTAACTGAACCATTGCGATAAAGTAGGATATGAATAAAAAAGCACTTAATATTTAATACCCAGGTAAGAAATCAGGATTTGGATTTAAGAAATGATATCAGATTGGATTTGGATTTAGGTATACATAAATATCTCATCTAATTCAAATTCAAATTCATACCAGTATTGGCTTTAAATAAGTGTCCAATACTCATAATCGGCCATGGCCAGGATAAGAAATTGAGAGAGACAAAAAGGGCTATTAAAGAAATTGAGAGAGAGAGAGAAAAAGAAAAAAAAGTTAACGTGTTCAGATAAATCTCCTACTTCCACGATGTACCTCACTACTCTACTTCACCATCTTGAGGTTTCCACCTATCAAGGTACCACAGTACAGTCATGCCAAATTGAGGAGACGTTTCTCCTTTATTTTAGTAAGGAAGTTACATTTGATTTTATCTTGAAGACATTCTTCCTGACCAAAATCGGTGACATGCTTGGAGTTGCCAGATTTGCTCAATCCTTGAGTAGGCGTGGATTTGGTTTATAGGCAGCTATTGCTCGCCGGCAACTCAACTTCAATGCTCTACAAGCTGACAGATAACCGCTGGCCACCATCTCGCCGTCCAAGTTCTCAGAGTCGCCACAATGTGGCTGTCACGGTCGCCGATTTGGATTTCACATTCTTCACTTGAAAGCACCCAAATTGTGAAAAGCCATTTGATGGTCGTGGGGGAACGCTGGCACAGTCAATCTATCCGCCGGTTGGCAAGAGTCACTATGATTCAGATGAAATATGGGTGATCGACCCTCAGAAATTGGCGGAAACGGAGGGATTGAACGACCTGCAACCTCTCGCCCTTCATGAGATCGGCCATCTTCTGGGTTTGGGTCATAGTGGAAGTCGTGATTCAGTCATGTTTCCTACATTGAAAGCTCAAACAAGGAAGGTGGAGCTGCATGCTGATGATATTGCGGCAATCAAAGCTCTGTATACTGATGGTTGATTGATTCTTAGAGTTCTGGCTAGCCTCTGCGTCCTTCAGGCGTAGTGATTGGAAAGTTTTGTTAGGCTATGTGTGCTCAAGATCTTTCTCACTTCACACACTTCTGTTACCTGGGTAATAACTTGTCGCCTATATTTTGTTAATCAACTTCTATTTTAATCTGACCTCACAAGAAAAACGAAACATCACATAAGATGTCCCACAACAATCTCCTCAAATCCAGCAACTTTTCCTGCTACGTTAGTGTGTATGTCATTTATTGCGAGAGACATCGCAGACCATTTCGTAACGAGGGATTCATACACTTGGGATGCAGATAATAAACCATATCCAAATGAATGTAGTAACTATAATGTCTTATTAGCCAAGTCGATCCCGTATGTCAACAAAAAATGCAAATCTAGTTCATTCTCAGGCAATATACTGCATTTTCAGGTGCAAAAGGAAAGAGGAGACCCCCACAAGCCTTGTATGTATGTATATATGTATATACATAATAGGACTTTTCAAATCATCCATCCATGCGGATGTCTCCACACAAAAGCCTATAAGATAGAAAAAATTAACACAACAATAAGTCATTGTATTCTAAAAGAAATTATTTACATATTTCAGAATTGGAAAAGAGTAGCGTAGAAATATTAAAAAACAAGGTAGTGCTTCTGCCTTATCAAAAAGCTCCACCAAAAGACCTCTCAGGGTGCCACTAGGTCAAGCAACAACCATATGACATATATATACAAAGACGTGTGTAAAAACTATAGTTGTATTATATTCATGCTTTCTTAAGGAAAAGAAGCAGTGAACCAGAAAACTGCTGCGTTTTGGAGCTTCATTGTATACTTTTGCTTCTCCCCCTGAAACAAATATACAATTGACTAGAAGATGAAGCATAATGAATGAGGTTAAGAGTTGCAAAGAATCATGAGAGCCCTTATACAGCACCAAGCATCAATATTTTGATAAGGAATCAACCATAGAAACCTGAAAAATGAGCAATATCAACAAGAAAATCAAAACCCAGTGCAAAGCGCATAAAAGCACCATAGGTTTCTGAGAGGTTTGAAAACATGTATGTTTATCTGTTCAGAAAAGTTAAGTCTATTTTCTCTAAAAACTTGCTAAATTTCGTTTGGCGCATCACAACAGATTGTCCCTCACTAGTGTCCTGCATATCCTGCAGAATTTGAATTGAAAATTTGTTTGGGCCTCATTTATGCTTTACTTTAGGCACTAAAGGACAATAAAAGCAAAAACATAAACCTACTTGTGAGATTCTAAATGGATCAATATACAACCACGTACGTTTCCACATATATCTGCAGGGGAAGTTGCATGCTGTCTACTTGCCTGACCTTAACCTATTGACATAAATTGTGATGCATTGATGCAACTATTGAGTAGACAAATTTCTCACATACTTTTCTTTAGTTGGCATCTACAATACGGATACACAAAAATCAAGGTCAGATAACAAATGGAATATGATTGTCACATTAATAAAAATTTCCAGAATTTGAGAAAACACTTAATGTTCTAATCAATACATTGTAGATGAGCAGTCCCAAGTTTCAAATGGTGGTAGCATGTAATTGGAGCAGTCAAAAGAAACATAAACCAACATAATGTCGGGCAAAAAGTGCAGGCGAAGCTCGCGGACAATTAACCAGGAATACTTCGCCGGCGTTTAGCAAACGTTGGCAGAAGCAGTGCTGCCAGATCAAATGTGGTGGAGCTACAAGATTAAATCAAGGTAGCCAGAAGGAGCTGGCCCCATGAGACTTGGGTGCTTATGGATGTTCAGAAACAAGCTAACCGTACTTAATCATCACCGAAGATGCATGTGAAGTATGAGGAAGCAAATCCAGGATGATGTGAAACAGTTAGTGGTTAATGTACAATCGTCTCCAAAGAATGAAATTTCTTTGTGGATGAAGGTAGGACTAAAGCTTGATCTATAGCCTTCATTTGAGCATGTAGATGCGATCATTCAGACAATCTGTAGATGGTAGAAATGTTATTAAAAAGTACTGTCTATTGAAACTGAGTCAATAGGAAAGATTAAATGTCGGGGTCCGTTATGTTCCATCTAACAGGAAATGGGAAGCTTCGGACCTGCATGAGGGGATTATGAACTGATTTCCCGTGAGTTGTAAGAATGCCTAGAAGTAGGCATGACATGTTGGAGAGGGGGAGGCTTTATAGATCAAGTGGAGCCTTATGAAACGCTCCACTTTTTTGTTGTGCCTATGCTACTGAAGTAGTGGCTTTGGTAAGGCTTAATGTCCAGTATTTTGTGGCTATACCAACACCATTTCTTCCCAAATAGTCAAAGATTGCTTAGCTGTACACATTATTACCAAAGGACACACACACATATATATATATATTAGGCATGGGCCGCCATCGGGTACGATTTTTTGTGTCGGGCGTTAATCCATTATGCCCGGCCCGGCCCGACATCATAACGGGACGGGTCCGGTTTAAGCAATTGGCCCGTTCGACCCGTTAAGTCAAATGAGTCTAATTCAAATTTTGTTCCAACTTTCCACGCAGGGAGTTAGGGTTTTGTTTGGACTTTGGAAAGAGAAAAAGCTGAGCCACCGCCACCGTTGCCGCACCACTGTCAGTCCGTCACAGCTGCTGTCGACCTTCGGTCAGCCGCCGTCGACCTCCAGTCCGCCGCCTCCGGTCCTTCTTTTCCCTCTGTTCCTCTTCTTCTTCCTCTTCAATTTTGGCCACCTTCCATCCCCTCGTTCCTCTCCTTCCTCATTCGTTTTCCCATGGGTTGGATCCGAACCAGATGGCTGGACCCGGCCCAGCCCGCCCGGCTATCAATTTAGAAATGGACCGGGCAGGATCGGGCTGGGAAGATGAGGCCTGGTACCTGGCCCAGCCCAGCCCGTTAATAAACGGGCCAGGTAGCGGGCTGGTCAGATCCGGCCTATTTTTCTAACGGTGCTTCTAAATCGGGTCGCGCTGGCCCGGCCAGGCCCGATGTTCATATATATATATATATATATATATATATATATATATATATATATGGAAATTGAAATCTAGTGTCTGTCAAAATTTGCTGAATAGATTTTTTTTCCTTTTAACTTCACTATTGAAAATCTAAAACTGCTGAAAATCCAAACAACCACTGCTAAAAGTATTAGAAAACTATTCAATGGCAGATTTCAGAAAAAAAAAGAAATCTAAGAAAGAAAAGATGCACAATGATTCTTTTAGAAAGGCACTTGACTCTAACCTTTTTTGAAGCAATTGAAATTAGCATGCATATTTTTTTCTTTGGGCAACATCAGATGCCATTGCCAATCACTCGTTCCATATGGCCTCTATATAAGAGCATGCTCTTTCGCTGTGATGAATTTCCACCAAACTCCCAAACAGGGTTTTGCTTTGTCCTTTGTAGCAATTCTTCCGCTTCAGGTCCAAACTAGCCAGATGCGTGTTTCAGCCAAGGACAATGGCAAACATAAGTGGGCGGAATTCGTCCAGCTCACTGGCTACAGAGTGGGGCAGACCCATCCAGTGCTTCCATCTCTTAAAAAATATCTTTACCATTTTGGTTACCTAGCCACAGTTGGGGACACAGCATTCTCTCCTGTTTTTGATGAGGATCTCGAGGCAGCCGTCAAAAAATACCAAACGTTCTTCAACATCAATGCTACTGGCATTCTCGATGCTGCTACAGTGCGCCAACTGATCAAGCCAAGATGTGGTGTAGAAGACTTCATTACATGCCAAAGCAATTTCTTCAGTTTTGAGGGAGGTATCGAGCTGGCGACAATGCATGAAGATCAAGGCCAACTGCGTCGATGCATGAACAAGTGACAACAACGCCTGGGAAAGGAGATGAGAGCCAAACGGTTGAAGGAGAAATTCAAGGAAGTAAAAATCAAAAGTTTGGATAAAGGGAGGAACGAATCGATATGTTGTAATTCCTTAGCTTATGGAAATTGTGCTAATGGCCCTACTATAATGGAATGCAGTGAGGCTTGTAAACTTGAAAAATATATCAATGAAAATTCTCACTGTGTAACACACACAGATTGAGGGAACACACTCGTGGAACTAGACATGAGGTAAATGTTAGAGTTATTTTCCTTTGTTTTCTCGTTTAATCAACTCCTCATTTCAACGCTCCATGAGCTTACTGATGCAGACCTCAGAAAGGGCAGTTCCTTAGCCTACATTAGCTTTGTAACTGAATTGTTGTTCCCCATTTTGTGCGCTTTAGGGTTTAAAGCCCTAAAACTTGAAATTTTGGATTGGTTATCAAACTTAAAGCATTATTTCTCATCGGGCCTCTCTCTCTCTCTCTCTCACTCTCTCTCTCTCTCTCAACTTTAATGGTGCATCTCTTGTTTTGGCAAGTTCTCCTTGATTTTCTATCAAACTCCAAGGGATTCGAGCTCCCATTCTTCTTAAGAGAAATGAACTTGAAGTTCATCGGCTTTGTACCAGGCTACCAGCCCCATGTAAGCTATACGGAGGGCCCTGACTACTGTTTGTTTTGCTTTCCTTTGCTGCTGCAACATCTGTCTCTATGTAACAAGAACCTTAATTTCGTAAGGAAATCTTTGTTCAGAAAGCCGGTGGCCGTCCGGTAGATAATAGGAAGATTGCAAATGGACAATTGAGTTTGCACCTTGTATTATTCCCCATTACGTACTTTAGAAAAATATGGCAATTTCAGGCCCGATGCAATCATTCATATATGATAATAGGAAGATTGCTTGCGAGGCTTAGCTTAAAGGAAAGAAGCTTGGCAGTACTGTTAATACATTAATGTGCACATATATATCATTTGTATATATGCCTGAACCAGGTTATGTTGGTGATCGTCATTTATGGGTAATGATGGGCGTTAATGTGAGAAGGAAGAAATGAAAGTTATATGGACATTAATTTGCATATAACAAACTCAATTACAGAAAACTCATTAAAAAGAGTATTAAAAATGTTAAAAATTAGTCAGTCTGAAAAATAGGAAAAAAACATCGTTCTCAAAAGACCGGCAAAACTAAAACGCAAAAAAAAAAAATTTTGAACGCATTTTTTTTCACATTTTATTCGTTTTTTACATTTTTTCAGTTTCAGATGTTTATTTATTTTTATTCATTTTAATTTCAGAATTTTTTTAAAGATTTGTTGTGACTTTTCTTGGATTTTTCCAGGAAAAACAACTCTACCATATTATATCTAAAGAAAACCTTGCAGTTTAAAGCGTGAAGACCATATTTGTGACTATGATACATCGAGGATGTGGTTAGAACAGAAAAGTTTTTCCTGCTTTATAAGTATTACAGTTTCATGAATCTTCGTCAACGTTGGGACAGATTACATAAACTGCCCCATGTTAATCTATCTTTATGTTCTGTCATCAAACACCCTCTTAAAAATCACATAGCAGCTTACAACAACAAAAAATTTCACTCAGACGGAAACGAGATAAATGTAGTTTCACTCAGATGTTATTATGGCTAGCACCTTACGGCACGGACCTCCAGTGATTTGAGATCAGGTTTGAAAGAAACCTATGTTGCATAATTTCTTGCGACTAACATATAGACAGATCGATGCTCTGAGCGAGACGTTGGATCGATCGTATCATCCAAAGCTCTGATAACATTCATTTTGACCCTGAGCAGCAAACTCAAGGTGCGATGAGGTCATCAATGGTCGATAACCTCTTCCAGACGGCGTTGTTGTGTTAAAGTGGCCGGACTGATTTTCATATGGTCTGCGGCAAAAATATGTAGACATCTTAAATAACACAAATCATTAATCAATCTGTAACCCATCCCCAAAATGCTGATCATTTACCTGTACTTTCTCATTAATTAAATACATTTACGCCTTGGTTCAAACTGGTCTCATAAAAAAAGGCAGAGGCAAGTGTGGACAAATGCCCACACAGCTCAAGAAATAGTGTTCATTTTAATATGAAAGCTTTGTAACAGTTTTTTTATTTATAGACATATGCTCCTTAAAATTTTGAAATTGTATAACTAGTGTCCCTTAATTATAATATCTTGGCTCCGCCCCCAATTAAAAAGACACATAATTTTCTATCATTAGGTCCTTAGTTATTAAAGATGTTGGCCTTCAATTCCCCACAAGGCACAGCTTAGGCGGAAGAACTGTCTTGTAAGATATGTTATTAACTCACTAAATGATCAATCATAAGGCACATCCAATGGTTAGATTATGCACAGGCGTAGATCAGATTATATCTACAATGAATGACATATAATATATACACGCAAATGGGGAGTTTAAATTCGATTTTGTAACTAATGGTCCTTTTCATAGATATTAATTATAAAATTCAACTTATAGGTTTTTCAATGAGTTCATTTGCGCATGAACCAACTTCGTTCTATATGGATACAGAAGCCAAAACAAAAACGACGACTCCAGGATTGGCCTGAACCAGCCATTTCATCACCGCAATCTTGTACATCAAAAAGCTGATCACAATTCGGTCAGCTAGCGGTCAAGGAAAAAATTAAATTTTTAAGACTAAACGAGCATTGGGGCTACTAGATTGACTAATGCCTGCAAGACGTTCCACACTTAAGATGAAGAACTCAACCACCGATCACGCGCTCTGATCACGGCCGCCAAGTTCTTTCCACAAATTGAAAAGGACCGCAACTCCATTAATAAACGATTTCCAGTGTACGGGCGACTTTTTCTTCTTACGGTCAAGCAAAAATTAATGTTCAAAGACTAACAGGCCATGGGTCTAACAGATTGACTAATTCTGCAAGATGTTCCACGTTAAAGACGAAGAATTCAACCACCGATCCCGCGCCCTGGTCACCGCCGCCAAGTTCCTTTTCACAACTTGAAAAGGACCACTACTCCAATAAACGATCGATGTCAACTGCAGCAACATTGTCTTCTTAGTTTCTTTTCGCAGCATGCGTGATTTTTTTTCTCTAAACAACATGCAAATTAACTAGTCGGTCTTCAACGTAGAGAAACATTGGTGCTGCCATTAATTCTGGATCAAGGAAACCTTCGAAAGTTCGCAACCGGTGCCGCCATTAATTCTGGATCAACGAAACCTTTAAAAGTACGTAGAAAAAAGGTGTGACCCATTCAACACGTCCAATTTTGAACCCACAATTTCTAGGTCATTGCTGATCATTGTCGATCTTTCAGTCCAGGTCAGGATAAAAGCCAAACCCTTTGATTTTGATTTTTGAAATGTTCTTTTGTAATCTAACCTTATTGATATGATTTTCAGAATGGGTTGATGCAAAACATACAGTAAGTTGATCATTTGTTCGACTTTAATAGTATTTTTATAATGTTTAGCTAATAAAAAATCAACATTTTCATTAAAACAACTTGAATCGAAGCACGTTTTATATCAAAATAGTTTTTATAAGTATTTAAGATATTTATGTTTTATTTAAAATAGTTTTTTAACAAAAAATTAAAGGGTCTGATTTGAATCCTGAAACTATGTGTCTGGTTTTTGCCAATTTCTCTCTCTCTCTCTCTGTCTTCCTCTCAATTACCTCAAGATATGCTGCTCATCAGATTATTCTTAAGATCATATCAGATTGTAAAAAAATATTTTAACATTATTTACTTAATACATCTCATTTTTGTCTAGTACCCAGCTGGTCTGCTTTTCACCAACTTTCTATGTATTCGCATGGTCCGGCGAGGCCTTAATGGTCGACACTTGCTTCACAGAAACCGTTGTATTAAACCAGTTTGGTCTGTATTTCATTTATATTTAACAAAACATATATATATAATTATATGGATCCTCAAACATACAAATCCACGTAAAAATAATGCTCTCTGTGCACTTGTGTGATTTTGGAAGCAAAAAGAAACATCACACCATCGATTTTGAAAGTTAATAAAAAAAAATTATCCACACTTTTTAGATGTAGAAATAAAAGCCAGTTGAATCTGGTACGAACGAAAGAAAACCAAGATTCCAAAACTACATCAATTCCTTTCTACTTAAATGATTCCTAAACATGTTTTGACTCATTAACTCCTCGGAAAGTAACTCGAAACCGGGAGATGCCATGGACAAACCACAAGGGACAAATCAACCCGTTCGATTCATATATATATATATATATATATATATATATATATATATATATTCTTGAGAATGGACGTCATTCAATAGTTTTGCAGAACTAAATATATGTTTGCAAGGAAAATCATAAAATATATTTTATTAAGGATTAAATTAAGGTCAAGAGTCTTGAGGAATGGACGTCCATCACAAGTTTGGCAGAATTAATCGTATGTTTGCATTTAAAATCATAAAATGTTTTTTTATTGAAAATTAAATTATGGTCAAGTGTTAAGGACGAAGGTCATTACATTTGATATATATATATATATATATATATATATATATATATATATATATATATATATATATATATATATATATATATATATATATGCATGTATGTTGCAAGTTTTTAAGATTTTTGTATCTACATGTTCCTAGATTGTCCAATTACATATATATACATCGGAATTACTAAAAGAATTAAATGATCGAAATGGCCAAAAGATCTTGTTCGAAGGCTAGAGGGCCAACGAAGCAGTATATTGTATACGTAACCACCAATACTGAACTTGTGAGCCACTTTAGATCGCCGTCTTCAGCCCACAAACGTCATTGAGGGCTACTGATCGGACAGCAACAGAACACTACTAATTCTTTGTTCGGTATAATTGGGGGTATGCTCCCGATTAATTATGCATCGATGACCGGGACGCCGAAAACAAAGTCAGTCTTTGTTCGGTCAGTGCAGAAGGACGTTGGTCTCTTGACGTCTTTCGCAAGTAATGCATAATTCATTATATCCAGCAAAATGAGAATATATATATATATATATATATATATATATATATATATATATATATATATATATATATAATATTGCAGTGGTTGACAGCTGCCTGATAGCCAACATTTAAAAATTTGTTAATAGAGAAAACAAAAATCCATTGTTAAAGTCACCATAAATTGTCATTACATCATAAGCCATAGACAATATCAATGACCTTTTTTTTTTACTGATAAATTTTTAAATTTTAAGCATCCAGTAATATCCGATATATATGTTTCAGTGATCTAAATTCATGAAAGTTGTATCTTGTGTGTGTGTGTGTGAGAGAGAGAGAGATGAAATAGCGACAAAGTTTGATTCGTGACAAAGAAGGAGAGATCTTTAACTAAAACATGTTTTTCACAAATCGAACTTTTTTGAATGTTTAAATCTAAATGACAATAAAAAAGAAAATCTTGAATACATGCGTGTCTCTACGTTCGATGTTAACTAATTTATAAGTGCATACTGTCAACCTACTTAGCATCTTAGCTCTGACGGACCAATTGTGTCGTTGCTTTTCACAAATCAAACGTAAACAATGCAAATGTAGAAATCTGTAGGATAAAAAAAAATCACGGAAAAGAGATGTTTAAATTTGACTTGTAACTAATGGTTTTTGCTTTTACGATTTATAAATTTCAATTTACGGGATATCTTTGAGGAGTGAACTTGGGAATTAATCAACTATCTGGTACTTGGATATATATATGTTAAGGTATATATATAACACTGCGATTTAACGATGACGAAGAACTCAACCGTCGATCCCGCGCTCTGGTCAAGGCCCCCAAGTTCCTTTCCACAACTCCAATAAACGATCGCTGTCTACTGCGGCAACATTGTGTTCTTAGTTTCTTTTCGCAGCATGCATGATTTTTTTCTCTAAACAACATGCAAATTAACTAGTCAGTCTTCAACTAGAGAAATATTGGTGCTGCCATTAATTCTGGATCAACGAAACCTTCGAAAGTTCATAACTGGTGCCGCCATTAATTCTGGATCAACGAAACCTTTAAAAGTTCGTAGAAAAAGGGTGCAACCCATTCAACACGTCCGATTTGGAATCCACAATTTCTAGGTCATTGCTCATCATTGTCGATCTTTCAGTCCCGACACGGCAAGTACCAATCTTGTATTTTGGATCTATAAATATCTGATCCCATGCTGCCAGCATATGCACCAGACATTGTAGAAATCTCTCTAATAGGAGGTTAATTAGAAGGTTCTGCAACAAGTCCCTTAGTCATGGGTTGCAGTACATTCATTGTAGCAATTCTAGTGCTGGTTTCCCTTCGTGGTGCTAGCTGCCGGATGTTGGCTGCTGACGCCGGCAAGGAGAGGTATGTCCGGGCAGACCTCAGCCAGCTCACGGGTTGCCGGCGTGGGCAAAATCAGGCTGGCCTTGCCTCCCTAAAGCGATACTTGCATCATTTTGGTTACCTCGATAGCCAGGGAGCCGATGAGTTCTCAGATGAATTTAACGAGGATCTCGAGGCTGCACTCAAGACGTACCAGCTGAATTTCAATCTGAACACCAGCGGAGTCCTGGACGAGCCCACGGTGCAGAAGCTTATCCAGCCCAGATGCGGTGTCGCAGACATTGTCAATGGCACCAACTTGATGAAGTCGGGCCGCCACCGGTACATCCCCGGTGTCGGCCATTTCGTCATGCATTATGCATTCTTTTCCGACATGCCCCGATGGCCGGATTCTCAACGTAATCTCAAGTACACCTTCTCTACCGACAATCAGCAATATGGAGCAGAGCAGCTGAGGTCCGTCTTCTCTGCAGCGTTTGCCAAGTGGGCAGCAGTGTCGCCGTTCCAATTCGCTGAAGCCTCTGATGGCGAAGTAGCCGATCTAGACCTTGCTTTTCACAGCGGAGATCATGGGGACGGCTATCCGTTCGATGGGCCGGGTGCCGTCCTTGCACATTCATTTGCGCCAACAAATGGAAAGCTCCACTTCGATGCCGATGAGGCCTGGCTGCCTGACGCCACCGGGACGAACAAAATGGATCTCGAATCGGTGGCAGTCCATGAAATCGGCCATCTTCTTGGTCTCGGCCATTCTACCGATGAAAGCGCAATCATGTATCCCTCAATTGGCGCTGGAGTGAGGAAGGTGGAGCTGAGTTCCGACGATATTCAAGGGATCCAAGTGCTTTATGGCTCTAAGTAAGGCACCATTAGTGGACATATCTGTTGGATGAAATGATGAAGGAGTACACTGAGAAGATATACATCACGATAGGCCAACTTGTTACTTATTTAAGTTAAAGGATTTAAGGGAGATGGGAATAAAGTGTCGGTTCCATTGGTGTCTTGTAGCGTTTCATGTTCCACATATGTCGAGTGGGCTCGTATTGATCTTGTCCCCTTTTCTGTATTTATAATAAGTTCCTTTGTTGTTTTTTAGTGTTGCCTTCATGTAAGGTCTCAAGGTTGGATAAAACATGACTTCAGTTTCAAATCTCAAGAACCTACAAGTTGTTCGAAGGAACGATTAGTTATCAGGTAGTACTTCTCTAATTTGAATGAATGACTGGCATTCCCAAAAGCATATCTACATCACCATAACGCTGCTTCTGAAGATGGTAATGAATTGTGTCTTGGATGATGAAAGTGTTGCATTGTCAAGACCCCAAGTGTACTTCGTTTTATTGGTAGGCAGCACTTGTTCTACCAAACACTAAGGTGCTGTTGGGATGACAGCCACCGATTCAGTCAGCCAGCATTCAAGCAGTGTGAAAAAACAGAGGAGGCGTGAAGAGAAGAACCTTGAGAGAACTTGATATTTACTGATTCCTTTGAGCAACATTTATAGTACAAGAAACGATATCGCTTACAAGATTTTTGGTATACAAGATTATGATAACAAACAATCAATTTCTATCTCAATCTATTATCCACCGAAAATGTAGACTGCGATCTTGATAAGAGATCTGATCCCTTCTTTCTCGACACTCCCCCTCAAACTGAGGCGTACAAATTTTTGATGCCCAGTTTGGATAGCAAATGTCTGAATGCCTCTTTGCCTAATGCTTTGGTGAAGAGATCTGCTAGCTGCTCTTTGCTTCTG
>JAANDH010001307.1:0-104444 GCA_011799765.1 Nymphaea thermarum | reverse complement strand
ATGAAGTTACGACAAAACATTTTGTAGGTGACGCCAATGATTTGAATTCATATAGTCCTCCTCTTTCTTCACCCTGACCAATCGTCGTCCTCGATGCCAGGTCCTGCAACACACAATGTGTGGGAAAAAAGGTTACTGAGCAGTTTAGAGTCTTGGTTAGTTGACTAACTGATAACAAATTTACTTTGAATGAAGGAACACATAAGGTATTGTCAAGGGTGAAAGATGACAAGTGAACGTCACCGGTTTGATGAACAGGTATTACATTTCCATTTGGAAGGTTTATGGGTGTATGACAAGGTTTCAGATTTTGGAGGATTGAGTTGTCGGCACAAATATGTCGACTTGCTCCGGAATCTATAATCCAAGGTTTATAATTGAGATTACATGAAGAGATATTACCTACGAAGTTGATTGAGGCAGTTTGATCTTTAATGAGTGACAAGAGTTTCTGGTACTCATCCATAGTGAAAGAGGGCACAATTCCCGTGTTACCTTGACTACCATTACCATTGGTAGTATGGAGATCAGCCACTTTCTGGTTTTGTGATACAGCTGCAACCATGGAAGACTTGAAATTTGGATTATAAAGTCGATGCCCTGGGGGATAGCCGATTAGCTTATAGCACTTTTCTTTTATATGCCCTACACCATGACAGTAGCTGCACATGGGCCTGTTCTGATGTCCTCCACTATTTTGTTTAAACTTGAAGACTTGATCACGGGCTTCCGTCTTCCTATTATAATTGCGAGTGATGGCTAGAGCAGCCTCTGATTGTGACGACGTGAATCTTGCTTCACGTTGTTTTTCTTCCTGTAGAACTAAAGCATAAACCTTGTTAATGTTAGGCAATGGATCAAGCAGTAAGATTTGACCACGAATTGCTCCATACGAGTCATTTAGCCCCATCAAGAATTGGATTACTCTTTCTCTCTGAATATGATCTGAGTAAATTCTCATAGCACCACATGAACAAGACGGTACAGGAGAATAAGAGTTAAGTTCATCCCATAACGCCTTAATTTTTGTGTAGTACATAGTGACTGATAGAGTCTCTTGTTGAAGTCGACATATAGAACTCTGCAGTTGATATATTCTTGGTGCTAAACTCTGAGTAAACCTGCTTTTCAAATCTTCCCATACATCTTGAGCAGAAGTAGCATAAGCAATACTAGCGGCAATTTCTTTGCTAATAGAATTTAAAATCCATGAAAGAATCATATTATTGCATCTAACCCATAAGGCATGATTCTTATCTCCTTCGTTTGGCTCTTTGATAGATCCATCTATGAAGCCTAATTTATTTTTTGCTGACAATGCCATTATCATGGCTCTACTCCAAATAGCATAATTGTCTCCGTTGAGTGCTTGGGATACCAACACACTTCCGGGATTATCAAAATGATGTAAAAAGAAAGAATCGGTCATCACCTGATAATGTTCTGAATTGTTGATGTCGCCACTATTCTTTTCTTGATTTGCCATAGTTCCTTCTTACTACTCCGAGGAGAGAAGACTTGATTGGGCCACCCGATTGCTGAAATACTCAGAATTCCTTTTGCAACAGAACCCCTAGAGAGACGTAGAGCTCCAGACCTCTCGACCTGAGAGACGAAGGGAGAAGAGACTGTGATGGGCGATGATGAAAAAGGAACCGACCCTCTCTGGTTGATAGTTGCTGAAAAAACTGGTGGAACGAGCAGGCCTGTTCAGAAACAGAACAGGGCACCAAGCTGAAACAATTTGAGCCTGGAGTTGAAGCAAGCGAACGGAAGAAATTGGTTGCTTGAGCGGCTTGAAGTTGGGCGATGGCGACGGAGAGGAAGCGCAAGGTGAGCCTTTTCGATGTTGTGGACGATAGCGTCTCGGGGAAGATCCCGAAGGTTAACGGATCGGCGCGTTACTACGAGATCCTCGAGAAGAGAAAGACGCTTCCGGTATGGCAGCAGAAGCTGGAGTTTCTCGACGCGCTGGAGAAGAGCCAGTCGCTCGTCCTGGTGGGGAAGACCGGTAGTGGAAAGACGACGCAGATCCCCCAGTTCGTTGTTGAAGAATAGGCGAAGAAGTTGGGCGGAGCAGGATGCTCGAGCGGCTCGCGCTTGGACGGAGAAGGTTCAGAGCAGAACCCTCGAGCGGACGGAGAAGGATCGCTCGGGCAGTGTAGCGGGCGCTCGAGCGATGGGTATATCGGGCGCTCGAGCGGTATAGAGCAGAACGCTCGAGCGGTGCAGAGCAGAGCGCTCGAGCGGGCGGAGCTGGAGCGGGCGGAGCTGGAGCTCGAGCAGGCCGTTGCAGGAGCAGGTGCTCGAACGTGCGATGGAGGAGCAGGTGCTCGAGCGGCGTTGCAGGAGCGGGCGGAGCTGTGAGAGGCGAGGGCTCTGGCAGCACTCTAGCGGACGATGCAGGGGCGGACTGAGTAGAAATCTCAGGCGAACAGAACAGAGGAGATGAGCGACCTCCTCCTCCTGAAGACGTGAAGAAGACAGACGCTGCTGAAGCAGAGATGGGTGGATTTGCCTTTCACAGTTCCCCTCTGTGACTGTAACGCTCTGATACCATGTGAAAAAACAGAGGAGGCGTGAAGAGAAGAACCTTGAGAGAACTTGATATTTACTGATTCCTTTGAGCAACATTTATAGTACAAGAAACGATATCGCTTACAAGATTTTTGGTATACAAGATTATGATAACAAACAATCAATTTCTATCTCAATCTATTATCCACCGAAAATGTAGACTGCGATCTTGATAAGAGATCTGATCCCTTCTTTCTCGACAAGCAGAAAGCTGAAAGACTAAACATGCGTTGGATCTACCAGAGCGACTGATCTGCAAGGCCTTTCACATTAATGACGAAGAATTCAACCGTCGGGTCACGCTCTCTGGTCACGGCAGCCACGTTCCTTTCCACGACTTGAAAAGGGCCACAACAACAATAAATGATGTCGGGTGTGGATACATTAATGTCTTGTTAAGTTCCAGCTTCCGGCTTCGTTTCCTTCTGCGGGTTAAGTCGCTGCATGGTTGGTAGCATCGAGACCAGTCAGTCTCGAAAATAGACAAATATTGGTGCCGCCATTTCTGGACCAACAAGACTGTAAAGATTTAAGATCGTAGAAAGAGAGTATAGCCCATTCAACACGTTCAGTTTGGGGTCTAGGTAGCTTATCATTGTCAACCTTTTACTGGGCAGAGTCAAATTTTTCATGAGAGCAGCTTAATTATGTGTGCCGGTGCAAACAACAAACATACATCAAAAGGAAAAAAAGGGACATGATTTAAATTATTGAAAAAAAATATATATTCTTTCGAGTACTTTTTTGGATATCCTTTGTTGTCTTTACAAAAAAATCCTTTTTTTTATCAAACAGAGGTCTTTTTATCATTAACCATACTTAGGCACTAAATTTTTGTGTAACATCAGTATCGCGCGTTTTTTTTTCGTTAGAGGTCGTTTTTTCTTTCGTATAAGGGTATTTTTGTCTTTTAGCAAAAACTGATCTTTTCCCTTTTCCAATTATGGGGCATTTCTATCTTTTGCTCCTGTTGTTTGCGTCGTCAAGCTACAGTACCAATTATGGGGCATTTTCCAGATCAACCTAAAAAGAAAAAAAAAATGATATGTTAAAAAAATCAATTAAAAAAGGGTTTATTTTAAGTTTTTCAACACCAACACACAAAGAAGTGATTTGGTATTAGAATCAAATGTGATCCCCAAAACATGGTCATTGGCCAGATATGGTGTTCACAAGACTCACATCAATGCCCCCATAGGCTCTCAACCAGGGGCGGAGGGAGGGGGGGCGCTTAGGCCATGGCCCCACCCAACCAAATTTTTTTAAAAAAAATCTAGTGTAAAATTTGAAAAAAAAAATTGTCTCAATGCATTTTTTTGAATATAAGTCCAGTTTGGCTCTACCCAAATCCAACCCACAAAACCCAATCTTCATTTGGCCCGCCCTTGCAGAAATTTCTAGCTCCGCCCTTGCTCTCAACCCACTAAAATGAGCGCCCCTTTGATAAAATTTTCTAGCTCCACCACTGGGTGTGCCCAAGACCTTTAAGCTTATTCTGATCTTATTTTTGTATGTTTTTATCATTAAAACTCTAAAATAATGTTTAGAGAACCCCAGTTCAAAAAATCAATAAATTGAGGCCTCGATCAACGTTTAGAACATTAGATAAACTCGGCCAACTTGGGTGCAGCCTGTTCAACGTTCAAGCCGTAACTAATGGCATGCAGCTTGCACACAAACACACACACACTTATTTAGTTATTTATTTATTAATATTTATATATTTGAAAATTGAATTGTGACTCTAGTTTTTTAAAATCACTAAACCATCTAACCAAAACCGTCTAATTCAACATGATGAAACATTTAAAAGAACAAGAAGAAAAGGTGATGAGCATTTTCATTATCCAGTATTAGCTCGCACATTTTTTTCCTTGTTTTATATCACTATCCACTTGGTTCGAATGAAACTTCAAGACTATCCATCAATTCTCCCCAAGTGAAGAGGTATTGATTCCTATGGAGGTTTACACAGTAAAAGATAGATTACGACATTACCATGCACTGACAGGACGTGGAAAGTCTTATTGGAGCACTGGATTGGTACGAACCTGTTGTTGAAGTCCCTGTTGAGGTGATCAACATGATTCTACCATAACACAGTAGACCCTTGATAAAAGAGGTGGGCTGTGGCAGTCAGATAGGCGCTCACTTTTTTGAATTTCACAGGTGTCTTCCTCTGCAAAAAACTGAAGCAACAGGGCCCCTCCCTTCTTTTTTCTTCAAATCGGAATTACATATTAGTTCTTTCTCAATGCCCTTTAACAACCACCCTTCCCTCTCCTTTTTCTTCCTCTTTGAAAACTTGCAAAGGTAATAATACAATGTAAAATCTGTGGTTCTGCCCCTGAATTAAGAACAAGAGAAACAGAAACTAACTGTAAAGGAACGACTTTGTCGGCTTAGTGCCTTCAAGTTGAGAAGACTGGGAGATTCTCACCAGAAGGTTTTTTTTTTTTCTTTTTTTTTTTATGAACGGGTGCCAATCTATTATTAAGAAAGAATAATTAATACAAAAAAGGAAAAAGAGAGAGACTGTACAACAAGTCTTCACTTCAGAGTGGCAATCATATTACCACCTCTATCTAGTCTATTATCCTCACTACCTCTAACCAACAATGAGAGGTGATCATTGAAAATTGAAATATGAACAGATATCTGCATGCCTAATCGATTCTCCCTTACAGATTGTAGATACCAGTTCCATAAGACAACCCTCATAAGGCTTGGATTTCAAAAAGGGGGACAGAATTTTTGTTTTCAACCATAATTGGATAGCCTTCATAACATCCCTGCTCCAAGATTGTTGCAGAAAAAGAGAAGAACATGTTTGCTAGATCTCATTCTTTAGCACTCGTAACTGGTTTCAAAACATTATCATGAATAGCCTTGTTCCTAGAGATCCATATTTTCCATATGACTATATGAAAACATAACCTCCAGCATTTCTGAAATTCCTTATAGGAAAATCATTTCCTAAACCACCACTGAAGAATAGCACATAAACCAGAATTTAATTATACCAAACCAGGATAGGACATAGTTCCAAACAGCTTTAGAATATGGACAGTCAAAAAGAAGATGTTCTTGGTCCTCCACTGCTCTACAACAGAAACACATCTGGAAGCTAACTCAACACCAAACTGTTGCAATCGAGTCTTAGTTTGTAAACTCCCTAAACTAGAAATATATGTAGACCAGGAGGCTCAAGGAATAGGGTTAATCCATATCCATATGATCAACATGACTGTACCATAACACAGTAGACCCTTAATAAAGGGAGTGGCCTGCGGTGTCAAGTGCTCACTTTTTTCTTGTCACAGATGTCATCCTTGGCAAAAGCTGAAGCAACAGGGCCCCATTCTTTTTTCTTCAAATCGGAACTGCATATTAGTTCTTTCTTAATGCCCCTTAACAAAGGTAATACTATGTAAAATTTGTGGTTCTGCCCCTGAATTAAGTACAAGAGAGACAGAAACTGACTGCAAGGAACAAGAACTTTGTCGGCTTAGTGACCTCAAGTTGAAGAAGACTGGGAGATTCTCACTAGAAGGTTGAATCTAAGTGGAACCTGTAGCCTTTTGGCAGAGACGGGCAGGCAAGAGTGGTTTCCACATATGCCACAACTAAGGTCACATTAATGTAACACCTGTCAATCTAGTTGGAGCGCTACAATCCTCCTGCCGGCACTCTCTGTATTAAGAAAAATGGAGAAGAGATCTTTAGAAGTAAATTATACGTGGCCTTTCTCTTCTAAGGATAACTTTTACAATAGAAGGAACAATGGCACTTATGAACACAGCCATGTAGAGCAGCGTTGACATTGTTATAGAGGACAAGGCCTAAGCCTAAGCATGCATACTAATGTGATCTAGAGTAGGTTCCTACCGTAGTTTTGGCAATATATGGCATCCTCTGTTGGGATAAAACCGGGATAGGACCCAAATCTACTAAAATGATTCAACAACGAAGTATAGCCCAAATCGATCATGCAAGAGGCAACAAAACAACAACCAAACAATCACAAATGCACAAGAAGATTTTTACGTGGAAAACCCCTCAAAACAATGAGGGTAAAAACCACGGGGCACTACGACCCAAACTCAATCCACTATAATCAATGATATAAGTTGTCTCACGAGGGGCTACGCAAAGCCAACCCTCTAACAATAATATCTCACCAAAGCTATATGAGAAAAACAAGAGAAATATCACCGATTGAATGCAGAAACCGTGGATTGGGAGGAGATGCGTCTGGCTTCCTTCTTGGAATCGAATCTTGCTCTAGCCAAGTGCTCGCAACCTTCTCTTCCTAGCCTTCTTCTTTCTCTCCTCCTTCTTCTCCTTCTCTCTTCTCCTCTCCTCCTTCTCTCCTCTTGGTGTGCAGCCACAAGAGAGTTTTCCTCTCTTTTTCCCCAAATCAGAACCCTAGAGAGAGAGTGTGAGACGTGAGAAAAGAATGAGAGTGTGTAAGGGGGGCACCATCGGGTGCCCTCGTTTTGTTCTTCCGCCCGTCACTTAAGTGACGGGCTGGATCGGGTCCACTTGAGGCTGGATCCGACCCAACATCCTCTAGGGTTCCAAGTCCTTCATGCACTTAGTTGGTCCAAATTTGAATTATTTGCGGTCCTAATTAAGCCCAAGTTAGTCCGAGCTTGCTGCTCCCAGGGGACACAATTGTTGGACTATGGATCCTAGACTCTATGCTTTTGAAGAGGGCCAGCATCTGTTATATAACTTCTAGTTATAAGTTCTAGCTTGTTCGAAATAGTGCAGATTCAGTGTGATCGCAGGAAGACAATTTACCTTTGAACCACATAAATCCTTGTACTATTGTGTCCTTTCTTCTACTTGGTCACAAGGATATGAGAAGATCTCATCCTTAACACACATGAGATGGCAGTTGTGCACTGATGATGCAAACATTGCTTGGCTACGAATAGTCACTGGCAGACCCAAAGTCAGGTTTCTGATCTGTGCTCATGCTATTATTTTGACATGAATGAGAATAAAAGTTCAAAGAATAGATTACAAATCTTTGGCAGTTAAGTGTCAATATACCATCCTAAGTGAAGAAAATAATGTGACTTGCAAGGTAAAGCAATTACCAAGAAAGAATTGAGTTACAGATATACCTATGAATGCTATAATATTTGGGCTGATGAAAGGAATCCACGAGTACTGAAAATCACCGGCCGTTTATCATCACAACCCAAACACACTGATTGTCTATAAATAGATATGGAAGACTTGTTACTCAACGGTATAACGTCTTATATGCCTGTGGCTCAACCATATCAATATCAACATGCCCCTTTCTGTTCTTTCCATATGGTGAGATTCATCCAAGCAATTTGTAAATGACAAAACCCTGAACTTCATTTTTCTTTCTCTTTTTTTCTTTTCTGGTTCTTACTCTCTTTGTTTTTAAGGACCACAAAACGAACATAATGAAATTTAAAAAAAAAAAAAAGGTGGGTTTTTGGCATTCATTTATGTGGCCACATGTCTCCACACGGACCACATAAAACTTATATAAAATCAACTGCACTTTTGATGCCAACATTCTTGTCATCCGTCTCATCAGCATCCATATTCATAGAGTGGATAAGAAAGAGGAGCGTTAATGGCGAAAAGAAAAAGAAAGATGTTCAAACGCCACCAAGTATTCTGGTGCGGCCCCTACAAGGCTCTTCATGACAAGAAAAACAACTCTTTCTATTCCTGGCATTATTCACAGTGCATCCCTGATATCTTTACAAAAGTAAAAGGAGGGATCCAATCTTTTGACTGTGGGCTTGTTGTGCCGTGTGTGGATAAACTGCTTAACATACTAGGCCATTCTTTTCAAAAGTTATGTCACCTGCTGGCTAGCGTGCCTTCCTTGTGGAGACCTACTCCCACTTATTGGAGGCTATGATTTTAATACTTTCATGAGTTCTTTTATCAACACTCGTGAACACGATCCGCACATTCTATAAAATATAAATCTTCTGCGTTTCTTTTGCTTGTTTTTTAATGACTAGAACCTTCCCACAAACCAGATTAGTTAACCTGCCTACAATTAAAGAGCAGGTTAGAACTAGTACGAGGATACCTTTATAAAATGAACTTATTGAGCAGAGTGGAAGTTTTGGGACTTGACCAGGACCCTTCTCCTTACATCCTTTGCATCCCCTTGTCCTTCTGATGACTTACAGTGTAGAAGGTTTTAATGTTAAGTAAACTCCTTGTAATACCCTAAAAAGCATAGTTATTGTTGAAGATTGTGAAAGATCTTCAAGAACTTGTAAGGAGCTTCATTAAGTGATTGGTCATCGTGGTTCCAACCTTTTTCAGATTGAAAGCCAAGTTGCTTGGAGTGGGTTGGAATCCTCCAGCTTACGTCTCATGTTTGAGTATTGAACTGACTTTGATACCAATGTAACATCTGGCTAACATATGCTAACCCGCATGTAGCACTTTTGGCTCCACTCCAAAAAAAAAAAAGGCAGCAAGGCAATTAATCAATTAAATAACCTTCTTATAAGTACTTGAAGATCTCGCAACACTTTCGCCACAGTTGAAGAGCAATTTGGCTTTAGATAGAGTTAAAGGGCAGTGGCAGAAATGTGCCCTTCTTTGGCACACTAGCAAAACTGCGAAAGTAACTCCCACATGTAAGATTCTAGCTAAGAACCGGTCCATTAAATGCAATCTCTCATAAAGAACATAAAATTATTGATTGTTCTTAACCTAACAAAGCTAGAAAAGATGATGACGTCAGATTTTCCAAAGGGAAGCATCGGTCAGGGATGTCTGGACACCAGAGTGAAGCTAAAAAGAAGAAAGCATATGCTCACTTCCTGCTGCCTCAGATCAAGATCCTGCATGGACCGCAGTTTTAATTTCTCTCCAATGGAACCTAAGCTGGAAGTGAGTGGTTGTACTTCCTTTTCTCCCTTCTATTTGGTGGCTCAAAGAATCGAAATTGGCCCCAAGAGCTTTTAAAATATGAAAAGGAAAAGAAAAAGTGACTCTTCTTAGGAACAAAGCATCTTTCTTTTTATGTAGGAAAAGGTGTGACCTGCAAGGCACATGCAGCACGTCCGTCTTTGAGGTCAGATAACCACTTTGTCTTGCATCTTTCTGAGAATCGACATAAAGAAAAATTGAGGTTAATGGAAAGAGATCAGGGTAATCGTCTTATATTAAGTAATACGCTTCCACCATGGTATATGCCTAACTTTGGCTCCGTGATAAACGTGAAGACCATGGTTAGAAAATTATGAGGTTCATTGATTAACTTGATACTTTCGATGCCATGGAAAAGGTATTCTGCAGGATCCGTGCATCCATCCATTAGGGGTACTTTTTGGTGAAGCTGCTGCTAAAGATGGAATATCTGGAAGGTCGGGAGGAAAACAAGTTTGACCTAAGCTTTACCAATCTCGTTCCTATCAGGTAGAACATGGTTCAGATTTGGACTAGGACATTTCTGAAACTGAATTCTATCAGACTAGTTTAATGTCCACCTAGAGTTGGATTTTTTTGGCTGTAGATTAAATTCAAATGCAAAACCATATACAAGTAAAATCTATCCCCCAACTATGTCACCTATAATACATGTAATTATAGTGGCCAAATGAAATTTTGATATTTAGAAGGGTTGTATGACAAGTCGAACCAACTTAGCTCGACTTGAACTTGCTCTCCAAAACACGACTCAAGAGCTCAAGTTCAAATATACACTCGAATATTAATTGGCTCGAACTCGAGCTGTAAGAGCTCGACTTGCGAGCTGTAAGAGCTCGACTTGCTTAAACTCGATTATGCTCGATCACATAGTGAATGTGAAGTTTCAATAAAACAATAGATAAAGGAGTAGCAACTAAATAAGGTAATTAAGAACGAGTCGAGTTCAAGCTCGAGCTGACCCAACTTGAGCTCTACTTGGCTTATGAACAGCCCTACTTTTTAGGTTGGATTTTATAATTTGGGAAAGCTAAAATCATTAATCCTTAAAAACTTTACAAATAAATTCAGTTTAATTTATCTTTTTTAATTTTATAACTTTCAATAGTTTGAACGAGACAATTGAAGTCTCCATAGATCACATGAGGGAGGTGGCATGTTTATGGAACACGAGATATAAATTAGACTAGACCAGTTGCTTGGTGGACGGAGTTTGAGGCCCATATATGAATGAGAAAGGTTCTCCATTGGGATCAATTCGCTATATATATATATATATATATATATATATATATATATATATATATATATATATATATATATATATATAATTTGAATGGTGAAGCTAACTTTTTATAGTTACCCAGCCATATAAACAACATTGTCTGATCCACCATGATAAATAGTTAAGAGGAAAAAAGAAGAAAAAATGTGTATGTTTTTTTTTCTTGTTTTTTTCATCCACGATCTCTTTTAGATATACAACTTTGTCAGATGGTTGAGTAACCCTTTATTTAAGGGGCGTTTGAGGGGCGGGAATTTCTATGTTGTACCGGAAACATTTTTCTGGTTTTCAAAATATTTCCAGCGTAACAAACGCGGAAATATTTTTTCAACCGTTGAGGTCAATTCCAAAAATATGTTTCCAGAAACATATTTCCACCAGGAGAAGTGGAAACATATTTCTGGAAATTTTTTTTGGACCGTTAGGACACAGTCACACATCGCAAGGGAAGGAGAAAGGAGGGACGAGGAAGAAAGGAGGGAGGAGGAAGAAGGGAAGGAGGGAGGAGGGAAGGAGGCGGAGGCGAAAGAAGGGAAGAAAGGAGGGAGGAGGAAGAAGGGAAGGAGGTGGAGGGGGAAGAAGAGAAGGAGGGAGGAGGAAGAGAGGAAGGAGGGAGGAGGGAAGGAGAAGGAGGCGGAAGAAGGGAAGGGAAGGGTTTGGTCGACCGTCTTCCTCTTCACTCGGCTGCCTCTAGAACCAGCGTGACCCGTTTTATGGCGCAAGGAAGAAGTTGTTACCGACGCGAGGGAGACAGCCGGCAGATGCTCCTCTCTGTCGCGGTGAGACCTAAAAAAGAAAAGGAACTCTGCTACCACCACGAGGAAGGACACCGGTCGGCAAGCTGCAGGTGTTGCGAAACAGTCTCTACAAAGGTTTGGAGTGTTTCTAGAGGTGCGACCGGTGACCCTTTGCCGCCTCCCTTGTTTCTCCTCCCTCCTTCCCTTCTTCCTCCCTCTTTCTCCTCCCTCCTTCCTCCTCCCTCCTTTCTTCCTCCTCCCTCCTTCCCTTCTTCGGCCTCCTTTCCTCCTCCCGCCTTCCCTTCTTCCTCCTCCCTCCTTTCTTCCTCCTCCTCCTGTTTTAAAGCACCATTTCCACCGATTCTACGATGAAATTTGTTTCTAGAAAAATAATTTTCAAGTTAACAAACACAACATGGTTTTTGAAATATGAAATTTTATTTCTCATCCACCAATTCTAGAAATAAATTTCTGGAAATTTCTTTTCAGAAACATATTTTTGGCCATCAAACGCTACCTAACTGAAAATTAATTCTCAAGATGAATCTGTATCTGATTTGGATATTGGTTTGATTCTAAATCTAAATCCAACCGGATGTCATTTCTTCAATTTGAGTCATATCCGATTTATATATATATATATATATATATATATATATATATATATATATATATATATATATATATATATATATATATATATATATTCTAGTTCCGTTGAATTTTCAATTCATATATGATACATGGACACTCCTAATTAAATAGAGCTCAACAACTATGCCGCTGAACTTGACTTTACAAGGCTTGGAGATACCGAACAATGGACAACCAATTTGTTTGATGGATTATTGGGAGTGAATAATGAGCTCGACTTGGTGAAGCTCGACTCGTGAATGAGTTCGAGCCAAGTCATTTGCTTAATAAGTCGAGCTCGAGTTCATGAGTCGACTTGTTAAATAATCGAGTTGACTTCCAGCTCAACATGTAACTGTCAAGTCAAACTCGAGCCTTAATCGAGTCGAACTTGAGCTCAACACAAAACGATAAATATAAATTCTACTCAAGCAAGTTTGTCATGCCTTAATCAAGTCGAAGTCGAGCTCAACACGTAACTGCCTAGTTGAGCTCGAGGTACTTCCGTCGAGCTAGTTTCGAGCTCGATGTTTCATTAGTCCAGCCAAGCTCGAGTTAACAGAACTCGAGCTTGACTGGGCTAGTGCTCACCCCTCGGGATTATTATGCATTTAATAGAGTTGCTAGAGTTTGGATGAATATACCGTGTACTATTTTATCAAGCTAGCTAGGGTTGGTGATAGATTTCATTGCAGGCATACATTCTAGTAAAAACAATTATTTTCCTTCATATCTTGAGGAAAAGACATCTGCATCGGCCACTGTAGCTATCACTCTAAACTCGTAAGGGTGAAAAAAAAAAATGCTGGTAAGGTAATTGTTTCTATTACAAGTTGGTAGAGCCAAAAGGTTCCTTGAAGGGCAGAAATTTAAAAAGAAAAAAAATAATGGTAAAGAGGCACCAACATTTAAACAATCAGATGGTAGTGAAAACCTAATATGCAAATAACAGCAACTATGTTTGGGTTTTGTTAAGTATAATAAAGTTTATTGAATGACTTGCTTTGTATTCGGAAGGGTTATAGCTGTACTAGTAAATATCACATCTGCACACACTCAATGTATGTAGATCCTGATCTAACAACTATCTGGGATCAACTGAAATAAAACTATTAACTAAAATTTAGTTAAGGATAACAATGATCAAATAATTGTTTGATTCGTAGATAGGTTATTGTTAGATAGTTGTCTAAGTTGTTCAAACGATTGATTATTTGGATATAGTCATTATATAGAGTGTGTGGACACATTTACAGATGTATTTCAGCCGATAAAAGTTTACACCTAGCAAACCATTGGTAAAATGTTTTCCCATGCTTGTGTCACTTCTACCAACGTTTTTTGGTTGCCGGTATTTTTTTTCTTTTTGTAGTGATGCTCATCATTTATTAGGGTCAATAGTTAACTTATGTGGTGCGTCGCGCAAACCAAAGTGGTGTGTTTCACACATATATTGTCTGATTTAAATAAGAAAAGATGCACCATGATTCTTTTAAAGAGGCATTTGATTCTATCAATTTTTTAAGTAGCTGAAATTAGCATGGATATATTTCTTCATGCAGTAACTTTAGATGCCATTGCTCACCTGGTTCTGCATGCCCTCTCTATAAGAGCAATGTGTTTCTTTGTTGTATTTCCTCATGATCAAGTTCCTCCAGATGCCCAAAATGGTTTCTACATTATCCTTTGTTGCAATCCTCATGCTTCTGGTCCAGACCAATTGTATGGAGTGGGCTTCTGGTCACAATGGCAACTTCCATTACCAGGCAGGGGCAGAATTCCTGCAACTTTCTGGCTATCGCAGAGGACAAAGCCATGAAGTGCTCCCCTCCCTAAAAAGATATCTTCAACATTTCGGCTATTTGGACATGGTTGCCGACACAAGAATCTCTCGTGTTTTTGATGAAGATCTAGAAGCTGCCCTGAAGAAATACCAATTGTTCTTCAGCCTCAATGCTACTGGTGTACTTGACACAGCAACAGTGCACCAACTAATCCAGAAGAGATGCGGCGTACCAGACATTATCAAAGATCTAGCGCCAGCAAAATTCCACCGGATTAATGTCACCGGCAACTCAAGTTCATCACTCTACAGTCTCGGAAACAAACGTTGGCCACCATCAAGCATGAGACTATTGTATGATATATCGGAGAACGAGCACATGCCATTTCCTATAGCAGATCTGAGGCCTGTCATCCGTGAGGCATTCGAAACATGGGCTTTGTACTCACCATTCGACTTCACAGAGACTTCAATTGACAGAAATGCTCAGTTGCACGTCGGATTCTACAAAGGGCGGCACTTAAATTGTCCAATTCCGTTTGAAGGTCCTAACGACATGCTCGCACACGGATTTTATCCGCGATCTGGGAAGCTTCACATCAACGCAGATATTATATGGGCCATCGACCCTGAGATTTTGAAGGACACTGAAAATTCGTACGACGTTCAATCGGTCGCCCTTCATGAGATTGGCCATGTACTGGGGTTGCGTCATAGTGCAGTTCCAGAAGCAATCATGTATCCTTCCTTGGATTCTCAAACAAGGAAGGTGGACCTGCATGGCGATGATATTGCGGGAATCAATGCTATGTATGACTAGCTGATTGATTCATGGAGTTAATTGTTACAAGACTATGAATCAAAAAAGCATAGTGATTCTTAGAGTTTTGACTAGGTTATGTATCATATTCTCACTTGCCACATTTTTGTCACCTTTGTGACATGTCACCTATATTTTTGTTAATCAATTTCTGGTTTTTGTTGACTCTCCCTCTCCCACAATTTGAATTGTAACCCATGGCCCCCAACCCATGATGGTAGAATTAGAGATGTGAATGGATTAGATTCGAATTAGATATATCCTTTATCTGCCTTTTCGGATAACCAAATATTCATATTCAAATACAAATAAAAAAAAGTCATATCCGAATCCAAATCCAATATTTGAACCAAATTTGGCATATTCTTAAAATGCAAGAGAATTAGACACACAATATTTGTTTAAAAATAAATTCAATCCAAATCTGTATCTGAATTTGATTCAACCCAAATCCGAATCTGATCTAATTTCTTAATTAGATTTTTTTTATATCTGTTTTTTTTTTAGTGGTTCAATCGAGATATTCAAATCGAATATATTGACATCCCTAAGTAAATTACACCATCATAAGATGTGGTACAAACAAACAAGGTGGCCACAAAATCTGGGATTACCTGTAGAATATGCCGGGTGAAGGTTTTCCTAGAGTGGGAAACTGCACACAAGCTACGCTTACTAGTAAAGTTTTGTAGGAGTCTAGGGAAGGACTAAAAGAGAATGGCTGAGTGGATTCAATGGTTTGAATGAGACAACTGAAGTCTCCATAGATCACATGAGGGAGGTGGTATGTTTATATAACACGATATATAAATTAGACTAAACCAATTGCTTGGTGGAGGGAGTTGTAGGCCCATATATGAATGAGAAAACAACTTGCTTCTCCATGGGGTCAATTTTACCTGCAAAGAAATAGAAAACGGTCTATAATCTCTAACAAAAACAACTTGGTTGTCCATATATATATATATATATATATATATATATATATATATATATATATATATATATATATATATATATATATATATATATATATATATATATATCATGCATGTACAGATTCAATAGATGTGGATCCTGATCACAACAGCTATTTATTTGTCAATTTGAGACAAACTGAAACAAAACTTTTCAACTATTAAACATTAAGCCGTCTTGACAAGTGAGATATTAACAAAATGGCCATAACCCATTAACAAATGGAGTCTAAATTTTTGCCCATAATCAAATCCACGCTCATGACGAGTCCCAAACTGCCACCTCCCGAAGGGAACATCAAACTTAAGCCTGGGCACCAGGCCGGGCCCGAACCCGGGACTTGCAAATTTACTTTTTGGCCCGTTAGTTACCGGGGTCGGCCCGGCCTGGTAACTAACGGGTCGGGCCAGCCGCTTTGATCACCGGCGGCCCGCGAAGCCCTTTTTTTTTTTTTTTTTTTTTGAAAAATGAACTTAGTTAGGGTTTAATAAAGATGAACTTAGTTTAGTTAAGGTTTACTCAGCTGTTTTGTTTCTCTTTCGACTTTCTTCCCGTCGAGACTCGAGAATCCGAGATTGCCTCCTCGTCGCCCATCGGCTGCTCCTCCGGTCGTCGCCGTCGCCATCGGCTGCCTTCTCTGGTGATCGGTCCTCCCAGTTGGACGTCGCCGTCGCCCATCCGCTGCCTTTTCCGGTTCTCCCAGTCGATCGTTGCCGTCCCCATCGTCCATCGGCTGCATCCTCCGGTCATCCCAGTTGGTCTGGGTCATCGCAGTCGCCCATCTGTTGTCCCTCCATTCGTCCTTCTTGCAGGTGCGCCACTTTTCCCCTTTCTCGGTTTCTCCCTGTCCGTCTCAACTCTTATTCCCCTGTTTTGTGAGTGTCTTTTTTTCAGTTCTTGTTATATTGTCTTATTTTGTAACTTTTGTTGTCAATTGAACAGAACCAGTCGGTCTGGGTCATCGCCTTCGCCCATCTGTTGTCCCCCCGTCAGTTGAATCTTCATTTGGAAGGTCGAGAGCGGTTCCTCCTTTTCTCTTTTCAATTGCATTAAAGCTGTAGTTGCTGAAATAACAATGTCACAAATTGTGCCTGTGGATTCTATGTAACAATGCTAACTTTTGGGATTTCACTCCAGCTAATTTTACGTTACATCTGTTGAAGTAATAGCAATTTTGATTCTTCTCTATAAAAACTAACACTTCTGCATCAATGTGCAGCAGCTGCATCAAACCTGCAAATTGCAATCAGTTGAAGCTAACCAAATGAGCAGCGTTGGTGTTGGCTTTAATTTTTTTGTTGCAGCATAGTTCTCGAGCCCGTCTCAAAGCCCAGCCCAACCCGCCCGGCCCGTTAACAATCGGGCCAGGCCTCGGGCATAAACTGAAGCCCGAGACCCGATATTAAGTAAGCCCGGCCCGGCCCGGCCAATCTAGAAACGGGCCGGGCTTCGTGCCGGCCCGTTTCTATTGCCGGGCTTTGATTTTTACACCCTTATCGGGCCGGCCCGACCTGGTCCGATGCCCAGCCTTAATAAAACTGAACTGTTAAAATACAAAACTGACCTTTAGTCAAAATTATCTCTTAAAAAGTGAAACTACAAGCAGTTAGGTAGGAACGCTTACTTTTGGGTGAAAACGGAAGAAACTTAAAAAGATTTGTTGCCATTTCATTCTTCTTTTTGGTGTTTCTGGTGTCCTAGATAGGTTTTAGGATAGTTTTAAGAGTTAAAGGAACAATCTCGACGGATCATTTACCGGAAAGCGACGGGGTTTTGGTGGAGTTTTTGCCTAAAACTTATCCAACGAGCGCCAGTACTGCCATTCCTTTTGATCTTCTTGGTTTGGATCATCTTAAATCAGATACTTTTTTTTTTTTTTAGTTTTTCTCATGTTCTCAGTGTGATTGTGGATATACTAGTACTTAAATTGACCATGAGTGCGTGAATTTTTGAATTTGTCAGGCAAAAAACGGCTTCTCGTCTTTTCCGAAGTTGGTCGTTGTCCAAGGTGGCAGCCATTTACAGACGTTTTCTTCTAAAAATGATGTACACAAATGAGATTTTTCATCAAATAAAGGTCTCTTCGCATACTCTTTATAGCCACAAATGGACGTATGTGATACGGAACAGATTAATATTAGTACTTGTTTATTAACAGCTGACGAGAAGCCGTTGTTTGCCTGACAAATTCAACAATTCGCTATATGTAGACCGACTTTGCGTGGTGCATATATTAGTACTTATTATTATTAATTACTATCATTAACAGTGGCGGAGGGAAACTTTGTTGGTTGAAGGGCAGACATTTCTTCTGTCATATAGTCATGTAGAATGAAGTTTCCACATGATTTTTTGTAGTGCTTCAACCAGTTCTCCAATGGTGAAAACTTGGAATTTTTATTATTGATTCGTTGAATGAAGAATAAGCATTCAACGAAGATCAATGCAACTAAAACTTTCATAGCCAGTAATTTTTAACACATCCCCAACGTGCTGATAATTAATCTGTAATTTTCATTTATTTATTATGAAATGTATTTATACTTTGGTTCAAACTGGTTTCATAATCAGTTCTAAAGCTTTATGAACCGATTAAATGAGCCTTAGTTCCTATCGGCAAAAAATTGCATGGTAGTGGGAAAAAAAAAATCACATGCACCTCAAGAGAGAAAGGGAGAGCTAACAAGTTTACAAATGTATTGTGGCAAAATAAGCGTCCTATATAGCTAGCCCACACGAAATGCGTCTTCCTCTTTCACAAATCAAACGTAAACATTAATTTAAATGTTTAAATCAATAGGATAATAAAAACCTCACTCGAATGAGATGCATTAATTTGGTTTTGTAACTAATGGTCCCTTTTATGGGGATTAATTATAAAACTCAATTTATAGGAATCTTCAACAAGATAATTTGTGCATTAATCATGTTCATTCTACGTGGGTACAGAATTTAAAAAAAAAAAGATGGCGCCAGATGGAGTTGCGCGCACAGGCAAATATAAAAAAAGAGGTGAGGGAATTTTAAAAATCTTTTAGATATACATTTTAGACTTTTTAACATTGCCATAACTCTTCTTTTATCATTCTAAAAACCACTGTTTTTTTTTTTTTTTACTTTTTTAAGCCATATTTTGGTCATAGCTTGGCCTCATAAAAAGCATATTTGGGAGCCATATAATCTGAAGGAAATAACGTAAATAATCCTTCAATTTAGAGAAGCAAAAAAACTACCAAAAAAGGCCTGAACCAACAATTCATCCTGGCAATCTTGTACATCATGAAGCTGACTATTCGGTCAGCTAGCGGTCAAGCAAAAATTAAAGTTCAAAGACTAAACATGCGATGGGTTTACCAGATTGACTCATGCAGCAAGGTTTTCCACGTTAAAGACGAAGAATTCAACCACCAATCCCGCGCTCTGGTCACAGCCGCCAAGTTCCTTTTCACAAACAGAAAAGGACCACTACTCCAATAAACGATCGGTGTCTACTGCAGCAACATTGTCTTCTTAGTTTCTTTTCGCAGCATGCATGATTTTTTTCTGTAAACAACAGGCAAATTAACTAGTCAGTCTTCAACGTAGAGAAATATTGGTGCTGCCATTAATTCTGGATCAACGAAACCTTCGAAAGTTCGTAATTGGTGCCGCCATTACTTCTGGATCAACGAAACCTTTAAAAGTTCGTAGAAAAAGGGTGTAACCCATTCAACACGTCCAATTTGGAATCCACAATTTCTAGGTCATTGCTCATCATTCTCGATCTTTCAGTCCCGACACGGCAAGTACCAATCTTGTATTTTGGATCTATAAATAGCCGATCCCATGCTGCCAGCATATGCACCAGACATTGTACAAATCTCTGTAATAAGAGGGTTAATTAGAAGGTTCTGCAATAAGTCCCTTAGTCATGGGTTGCAGTACATTCATTGTAGCAATTCTTGTGCTGGTTTGCCTTCATGGTGCTAGCTGCCGGATGTTGGCTGCTGATGCCGGCAAGGAGAGCAATGGCCGGGCAGACCTCCGCCAGCTCATCGGTTGCCGGCGTGGGCAAAATCAGGCTGGCCTTGCTTCCTTAAAGCGATACTTGAATCATTTTGGTTACCTCGACAGCGAGGGAGCCGATGAGTTCTCAGATGAATTTAACGAGGATCTCGAGGCTGCACTCAGGACGTACCAGCTGAATTTCAATCTGAACACCAGCGGAGTCCTGGACGAGCCAACGGTGCAGAAGCTTATCCAGCCCAGATGTGGTGTCTCTGACATTGTCAATGGCACCAACTTGATGAAGTCCGGCCGCCACCGGTACATCCCCGGTGTCGGCCATTTCGTCATGCATTACACATTCTTTGACAACATGCCCCGGTGGCCTGATTCTCAGCGTAATCTCAAGTACACCTTCTCTACCAACAATCAGCAATACGGAGCAGAGCAGCTGAGGTCCGTCTTCTCTGCAGTGTTCGCCAAGTGGGCAGCAGTGTCGCCGTTCCAATTCGCTGAAGCCTCTGAGGGCGAATTAGCCGATCTAGACCTTGCTTTTTACAGCGGAGATCATGGGGACGGAAGTCCCTTCGATGGGCCGGGTACCGTCCTTGCACATGCATTTGCGCCAACAAATTGAAGGCTTCATTTCGATGCCGATGAGACCTGGCTGCCTGACGCCACCGGGACAAACGGAATGGATCTCGAATCCGTGGCAGTTCATGAAATCGGCCATCTTCTTGGCCTGGGCCATTCTACTGATGAAAGCGCAGTCATGTATCCGTCAATTGGCGCTGGAGTGAGGAAGGTGGAGCTGAGTTCCGACGATGTTCAAGGGATCCAAGTGCTTTATGGCTCTAAGTAACGCACCATTAGTGGACGTATCTGTTGATGAAATGACGAAGAAGTACGCTGGGAAGATATATATAGTTCACCATAGGCCAATTTGTTACTTGTTTAAGTTAAAGGATTCAAGGGAGATGGGAATTAAATGTCAGTTCCATTGGTGTCATGTAGCGTGTCTTGTTCCACATATGTCGAGTGGGTTCATATTGATCTTGTTCAATTTTCTGTATTTATAAGTTCCTTTGTTGTTTCATAGTCTTGCCTTCATATAAGTTCTCAAGGTTGGATAAAACATGACTTCAGTTTCAAATGAAAAGTACTTCTTTGAATGAATGGTTGGCGTTACCAAAAGCATATATGCATCATCATAACACTGCTTCTGAAGAAGGTAATGAATTGTGTCTTGGATGATGAAAGTGTTGCATTGTAATGACCCCAAGTGTACCTCTATTTATTGCTAGCACTTCTTCTACCAAACACCAAGGTGCTGGTTGGATGGCAGCTTAAAATTAAAGTTTTGAGGCCCCAAAACCCAGTTTAGACATGTTTGGGTGATGTTTTTGACGAAACTCATTTTTCACAAACAGAAAAACCTGTCGTATGCTTGCAACGAAAATCATAAAATATATTTTATTACGGATTAAATTAAAGTGAAGAGCTCTCAGAAGGATCGAAGGTCATTAGGTTATATATTTATTTGTTTATTTATGTTTTATGTGTTTAATGTATATATATATATATATATATATATATATATATATATATATATATATATATATATATATATATATATCAATTTTTTAAGATATTTATATCTACATATATATTCCTAGATTGACCAATTACATATCGGAATTATTAAAAGAATTAAATAGTACTCGAAGTGGCAGGCAGATATTAATCGAAGACTAGACGACCAAATAAGCAGTGCAATTATATATGTAACCATCGATTACGGAACTCTATTAGTCACTTTTAGATCCTCGTTTTGAACCTATAAACATCAGGCGTGTTATATCCACCATCCTATGTAATGATCATAGTACTCTACGTCATAAGAAGATAACCTTTCTTCAGAAATAAACAGTAACGAAAATGTTAAGTTAGCGTTTGGATGAACTCCATGAAAAAATGGTTTTGTCAAAACCGGATTTTGTGAAAACCATTTCTTTTAATGAGTTTTGAAATTCTTCATTTTCATTTTTGGGTAACATGACAAAAATCAGGTTGTCTCTCTTAAAACCTGGTTTTTGTTTGGATGACTTAAAATGGGTTTTGGAGGTACTTTAAAATTGAATGCTGCTTCTCAGACAACTTGCTTCAGCCACAAAAAATATGTAGGCATCTTAAATAACACACAATGAATCTTTATCCCATCCCTAACATGTGATTTCTCATTAATTTTTATGTAACATATACATGCTTTGGTTTAAACTGGTTTTGTAAAAAGATTAATCATTTTTTACCATTAAATCCTTAATTATTAAATCCGTTAGTTTATAATTCCCCAAAAGAGTTTATAATTCCCCACAAGACATAGCTCAGGGTGAAAAAAACTGCCTTGTCATTAAGATATAATTTAACTCACTAGATCTATCATTAGGTAATATATGTGTATGTAAAGCCAATGCTGCCGTGTGCCGGTCGGCTGTCAGATGGGTAAAATTTTAAAATCTGTTGTTAGAAAAACCAAAAATCATGGTTAAAGCCACTATAGACTGTCATCACATCATAAACCAATGCATGAATACTAACAATTCAATGAGTACTTTTTAGTGACAAATTTCAAATTTTAACTGGCGCAACATCCGATATATGGCGCCTTTGAATTCCCCATGTAATATGTTTCAATGATCTAAACTCATGAATGTTGTATCTTGAGAGAGAGGAAATAGCAACAAGTTTGCTTCGAGAGAAAGAGAGAGATGTTTAACTAAAACATGTTGTTTTTTATCACAAATCGAACGTATTCGAATATTCAAATCTACATGACAATTGAAAAAAAAAATGCACGCATGTCTATGTTATTCGAAGTTAACTATTTCTTATGAACATATACTATCAACCTGATTAGCATCCTAGCTCTCATGCACCATGGAAATGTTGAAATCTATAGGATAACAAAAAATAACGGAAATGAGATGTTTAAATTGGACTTGTAACTAATGGTCATTGCTTTTGCGGCTTATAAAATTCAATTTACAAGATATCCTTAATGAGTTAATTTGTGCATTAATGAACTACCTTGTACTGGATATACTGAGAAAATAAAAGAAAAAGAAGGAAACACTTGTAAGAGGCATATGAATTTGGAAGTCATATAATCTGAAGGATACATTAATGTATATATGTATAACACTTGAATATTTTTCATATTTCATCCCGGCCGGTCATCTTCTACATGAAGCTGACCGTTCTGTCAGCCAGCATTCAAGCAGAAAGTTGAAAGACTAAACATGCGTTGGATCTACCGGAGCGACTGATCTGCAAGGCCTTTCACATTAATGACGAAGAATTCAACCATCGGTCACGCTTTCTGGTCACGGCAGCCACGTTCCTTTCCACGACTTGAAAAGGTCCACAACAACAATAAATGATGTCGGGTGTGGATACATTAATGTCTTGTTAAGTTCCAGCTTCTGGCTTCGTTTCCTTCTGCGGGTTAAGTCGCGGCATAGTTAGTAGCAGCGAGAGCAGTCAGTCTCCCAACAAGACTTTAAAGATTTAAGATCGTAGAAAGAGAGCATAACCAATTCAACACGTTCAAGTTGGGGTCTAGGTAGCTTACCATTGTCAACCTTTTAGTGGGCAGAGTCAAATTTTTCATGAAAGCAGCCTAACTATGGTTTATAAATTTTGACAGGACCTTTATATATATCATTTTTGAATATTTTTATATTGAGTAAATTAATTTTTTTAAATTTATACATAATTTGTAAAATAATAAAGGGAAGCTCAGGTTCGCTGCCGGTCTCCTTTGGCCTTGCCTCTGACGGCAAGTTTTCCTCTTAAGTATGAGAAGGTCGCCGTAACATTAAGAGTGAGTTGTGTGCACTAGAAGCAGCTGACATGCACCAAAAAAAAGTGAGAGTAAGGTATTTTGATCATTTTTTAAAAAAGAAATGTCCATTTTGGTCTTTTAATTTGTTATTATTTTATCCTAAAATTGTCCTTTTTACTGATAAAGTGTATTTTCTGGTCATTACACACCTTGTGCATAGTTTTTGAATCTGGTATTTTTTTTTATCTATAAATACATGTGCCCATGCTACCAGCATAAGCACCATACATTTGAATTGTATCCAATAAAAGGCTAGGAGGTCCACGGAGCCACATATGTGCTGTTTGGGCAGTTGAGTTGCCCACAGCAACTCCTCAATGTTTTTTATTTTCACATTATCTTCAAATATTTTATCTGTTATATATATATATAGATATATATGTGTGTGTGTGTGTGTGTGTTCTTCAGTTAAGAAACATATAAATGAGTATTTTTACCACACAAAAAAATCTGGCTCCACCACTGGTCTTTTGCTGGTTTCTCTTCATGGTGCAACTTGCCCAATTCTGGCTGCAGACAACTGTAAATAGACAACAGGATATCTGTTATATATAT
Organism: Nymphaea thermarum; assembly: GCA_011799765.1. Classification (NCBI taxonomy): domain Eukaryota; kingdom Viridiplantae; phylum Streptophyta; class Magnoliopsida; order Nymphaeales; family Nymphaeaceae; genus Nymphaea; species Nymphaea thermarum. The sequence goes on along the minus strand of JAANDH010001307.1, from coordinate 80,234 downwards.
ATATATATATATATATATATATATATATATATATATATATATATATATATATATATATATATATATTGTGTGTCCTTCAGCTAAGAAACATATAAATGAGTATTCTTACCACAAAAAAAAAATCTGGCTCCGCCACTGGTCTTTTGCTGGTTTCTCTTCATGGTGCTACTTTTGCCCTTTTGCTGGTTTCTCTTCATGGTGCTACTTGCCGGATTCTGGCGGCAGACAACAGTAAATAAACAATGGGAATCCTCTCTTAACTGAACATTTTTACCAAAAAAAATCTGGCTCGGCCACTGGTCTTTTGCTGGTTTCTCTGTGCTAGCTGCCGGATTCTGGCTGCAGACAACGGTAAGCAAGGCCAATGTCCGGGGAGACCTCACCCAGCTCACCGGTTGGTAGCGTGGGCAAAATAAGGCTGCATTTGCCTCCCCAAAGCGATACTTCAAATGTAAACGCAAGTGACCTTTAACGAAGCATCAGTCATCATGGAAATCCTCTCTTAACTTTAACGAAGCATACGCTAAATCTTTTCTACGTATCTTGTATATAAAGTCCACGGCTTTGGAGCTACTTCATCTCGAGAATGGCCGTCTTTCACAAGTCTAACCAATAACCATATTGATCAGATAGTGAGAAATTCTAAAATCATATGTTTAAAAAGAAAATATGCAAAACTTAGGGATTTCAGCAGATTGGATTTGAATGTCTTTTTTACTGCATTCAATTTATAGGATGTTCACACTTTCGGTTCGAATTTGGATCCGTATACGAATAAGAAAAATGCCATATCTGAATCTGATTTTGTAATTTGCAATCTAGATCCGACCCAATCCAACTTTTTATATTCACATCTGAACCTGTGCTTTACTTTTAAATAGATAATTGAATCCAAACCACAATATTATGATATTTTTAGAACTTACTTTCAAAAACCGTATATCGCAATCAAAACTAAATTATGAATCTAAATTCAGTTGGATATTTATTTAAAACCAAATCTATATCCGATTGGAGGCACCCATTTCTTAAATCCAAATTTAATCCTACTTTTAGTTGGACGTTAAGTGTTTTCTATATCCGACTTTTTTGAAGTAGTTTGGTTGTTAGATGTCTGGTTTGAATCCGACTAGTTGACATATCTGTGACAACCTGCCCCAAGGGTTAAAAATCAAGAGTATTAAGAATAACAGGTCATTAATCGGCCCGACCCGATTAAAATAAAAAAAAAAATCAAATAAATTTTTAAATATAAAAATAATTTTTTAATAATTAAATATATATTATTAATCAAATAAAATAATAAAAAATTAAAAAAAAATTGTTAATCGGCCCCACGGCCTGACCTGAGCCCGGGCCTGATTGGGCTGGGTATCGGGAACCCGTATTCCAATATTCATTTTTGTTTTTACAAAAAATTTCTTTTTTTTTATCATTGATCTTCTGTTATTAACCATACTGAAACACTAAATTTTTGTGACACCAGTACCATGCGTTTTTTTTTTTTGTTAGAGGTCGTTTTTTCTTTTGTATAAGGGTATTTTTGTCTTTTTCTTAAATTGACCTTTTTCCCTTCCAATTAAAGGGCATTTCTATCTTTTGGTCCTGTTATTTATGTCGTCAAGCTACAGTACCTACGGATTGAGTCTCTTCTTTTGTAGTAATGTTGTTTAGTCAGAGTTCTTTGATACTTGTTCAGTTCAACAAATTAGATATATATGTTGGTCATGTGCAAATTGTAGGTGACTGATCATGGATTGGATCATGAATGTTAGGACATTTTTCCCTGAAGTTGAGTGTCCAATGGGTTCAAAACATTTCTCTGAAGGGCCAAGCCCAAGCCATGGCAATTAGCAGCCACGGGATAGTTCTATGATCCCACAATATGTTTCCAGATCAACCTAAAAAGAAAAAAAAAAATTGTATTTCATAAAAAATCAATTAAAAAAAGGCTCATTTCAAGCTTTTCAACATACAAAGAAGTGATTTAGTATTAGAATCAAATGAGATCCTCAAAACAAGGCAAGCAATTGCAGCTATGACGAATTTTGGTGCGCCCATTAGTGGAGATACATGTGGGCTGGTGTGGCAACACCAGTCCTTGAAAATTTTTATTAGGAAGGAGTTGGACCTTGGTCGAGCCAGATATGGTGCTCACACTAAACTCACGTCAATGTCCCGCAAGCATGCAGCCTACTAAAGTAAGCGCCCTTTGATAAAATTTTCTGGCTCCACCACTGGGTGCACCCAAGATTTTCAAGCTTATTTAGATCTTATTTTTGTATATTTTTATCATTGAAACTCTAAAATAATGTTTAGAGACCCCCAGTTCAAAAATCAATAAATTAAGGCCTCATTCAGCGTTTAGAATATTAGATAAACTCGGTCGACTCACACTTGGGGTCAATCTTCGGTAAATGCGCCACTGAAGACGTGCGCCAGGAACAGTGTCAATCTTGGCATGCAGCATGATACAATCATAAAATGGGGGACAATGAAGTACAACCTGCTAGGGGCCTAAGAAAACTGCAACTGGGGGCGTGGATATTTTATCGCATGCCGGCTGCATGAAACTTGATTCCTATGGAGGTTTACACAGTAAAAGATAGGATCACAACACTACCATGCATTGACAGGACGGGGAAAGTCTTATTGGAGCAGTGGATTGGTACTTCCTACTCACCCACAGGAAGCTGTTGTTGAAGTCCCTGTTGAGGTGAACAGCATGATTCTACCATAACACAGTAGACCCTTGATAACAGAGGTGGGCTGTGGCCGTCAGATAGGCGCTCACTTCTTTGAATTTCACAGGTGTCATTCTCTGCAAAAACTGAAGCAACGGGGCACCTCTCTTCTTTTTTTCATTCAAATCGGAATTACATGTTAGTTCTTTCTTAATGCCCTTTAACAACCCCCCTTCCCCCTCCTTTTTCTCCCTCTTTGAAAACTTGCAAAGGTAATACAGTGTAAAATTTGTGGTTCTGCCCCTGAATTAAGAACAAGAGAAACAGAAACTAACTGTAAGGAACAACAACTTTGTCGGCTTAGTGCCTTCAAGTTGAGAAAACTGGGAGATTCTCACCAGAAGGTTTTCTTTTTTTATGAACGGGTGCCAATCTATTGTTAAGAAAGAATAATGAATACAAAAAGAAAGAAAGAATGAGAAAGAAAAAAAGAAGACTGTACAACAAGTCTTCACTAAGAGTGGAAATCATATTACCACCTCTATCTAGTCTATTATCCTCACTACCTCTAGCCAACAATGAGAGGTGATCATTGCAAATTGAAATATGAACAGATATCTGCACGCCCAAACAATTCTCCCTTTACAGATTGTAGATACCAGTTCCATAAGACAACCCTCATAAGGCTTGGATTTCCAAAAGGGGGACAGAATTTTTGTTTTCAACCATAATTGGATAGCCTTCATAACATCCCTGCTCCAAGATTGTTGCAGAAAAAGAGAAGAACATGTTTGCCAGATCTCATTCTTTAGCACTCTTAACTGGTTTCAAAACATTATCATGAATAGCCTTGTTCCTAGAGATCCATATTTTCGATATGACTATATGAAAACATAACCTCCAACATTTCTGAAATTCTTTATAGGAAAATCATTTCCTAAACCACCATTGAAGAATCGCACATAAATCAGAATTTGGCATTCTAATTATAGCAAACCAGGATAGGACATATTTCCAAACAGCCTTAGAATATAGACAGTCGAAAATAAGATGTTCCTGGTCCTCCACTGCTCTACAACAGAAACACATCTGGAAGCTAACTCAACACCAAACAGTTTCAATCGAGTCTCAGTTTGTAAACTCCCTAAACTAGCAATATATGTAGACCAGAAAGCTGAAGGAATAGGGTTAATCCATATCCATATGATCAACATGATTGTACCATAACACAGTAGACCTTAATAAAGGGAGTGGCCTGTGGTGTCAAGTGCTCACTTTTTCCTTGTCACAGAAGTCATCCTTTGCAAAAGCTGAAGCAACAGGGACCACTTCCTTTTTTTTCAAATCGGAACTACATATTAGTTCTTTTTCATTGCCTTTAACAAAGGTAATACTATGTAAAATATGTGGTTCTGCCCCGAATTAAGTACAAGAGAGACAGAAACTGACTGTAAGGAACAAGAACTTTGTCGGCTTAGTGACTTCAAGTTGAAGAAGACTGGGAGATTCTCACTAGAAGGTTGAATCTAAGTGGAACCTATACCCTTTTGGCAGAGAGGAGTAGGCGAGAGTGGTTTCCATATATGCCACAACTAAGGTCACATTAATGTAACACCTGTCAATCTAGTTGCAGCGCTACAATCCTCCTGCCTGCACTCTCTGTATTAAGAAAAATGGAAAAGAAATCTTTAGAAGTTAATTATATGTGACCTTTCTCTTTTTTTTCTCTTTCAAGGACATTTTTACAAGAAAGAACAATGGCACTTATGAACACAGCCATGTAGAGCAGCGTTGACATTGTTATAGAGGACAAGGCCTAAGCCTAAGCAGTGCAAACTAATGTGATCTAGAGTAAGTTCCTGCCAGGGTTCCAAGTTCTTCCACTCAGTTGGTCCAAATTTGAATTATTTGCTCCCTAATTAAGATTGCCCAAGTTAGTCCAAGCTTGCTGCTCCGAGGGGACACAATTGTTGGACTGTGGATTCTAGACTCTTTTTAAAGAGGGCCAACCTCTCTTATATAACTTCTAGTTTCAACTTCCAGCTTGTTCGAAATAGTGGAGACTCTGTGTGATTGCAGGATGACAATTTGTCTTTGAACCACATAAATACTTGTATTATTGTGTCCTTTCTTCTTCTTGGTCACAAGGATATGAGAAGATCTCATCCTTAACACACATGAGATGGCAGTTGTGCACTGATGACGCGAACATGGCTTGGCTACGAACAGTCACTAGCAAAGCCAAAGTCCAGTTTCCGGTCTGTCCTCATGCTATTATTTTGACATGAATGAGAATAAAAGTTCAAAGTATAGTGAGTGTGGCTCTAATTCCTCTGTAAAAGATGTCTGACAACTACAAATCTTTGGTAGTTAAGTGTCAATATACCATCCGAAGTGAAGAAAATAATATGTGACTTGCAAGACAAAGCAATTATCAAGAAAGAATTGAGTTACAGCTATACCTATGAATGCTATAACATTTGGGCTGATGAAAGGAATCCACGAGTATTGAAAATCACCGGCCGTTTACCATCACAACCCAAACACACTGATTGTCTATAAATCGATATGGAAGACTTGTAACTCAACAGTATAACATGTCTTATATGCCTGTGTGTCAAGCATATCAATATCAACATGTCCCTTTCTGTTCTTTGCATATGGAGAGATTCATCCAAGCAATTTGTAATGACAAATCCCAGAACTTCTTTTTTCTTTCTCTCTTTTTCTTTTCTGGTTTCACACGGACCACATAAAAATTATACAAAATCAACTGCACTTTTTATGCCAACATTCTTGTCATCCGTCTCATCAGCATCCATATTGATAGAGTGGATAAGAAAGAGGAGCGTTAATGGAGAAAAGAAAAAGAAAGATGTTCAAACGCCACCAAGTATTCTGGTCCGGCCCCTAGAAGGCTCTTCATGGCAAGAAAAACAAGTCTTTCTATTCCAGGCATTATTCACAGTGCATCCCTGATATCTTTACAAAAGTAAAAGGAGGGATCCAATCTTTTGACTGTGGGCTTGTTGTGCCGTGTGTGGATAAACTGCTTAATATACTAAGCCATTCTTTTTAAAAGTTATGTCATCTGCTGGCTAGCGTGCCTTCCTTGTGTAGACCTACTCCCACTTATTGGAGGCTATGATTTTAATACTTTCATGAGTTCTTTTATCAACACTCGTGAACACGATCCGCACATTCTATAAAATATAAATCTTCTGCGTTTCTTTTGCTTGTTTTTTAATGACTAGAACCTTTCCACAAACCAGATCAGTTAACCTGCCTACAATTAAAGAGCAGTTTAGAACTAGTACGAGGATATCCTTAGAAAATGAACTTATTGAGCAGAGTGGCAGTTTTGGGACTTGATCAGTACCCTTCTCCTTATATCCTCTGCAACTCCCCTTGTCCTTCTGATTCCTTACAGAGTAGAAGATTTTAATGTTAACTAAACTCCTTGTAACACCCTAAAAGTTTTAGTCATCATAAGCTGCTAGGAGTGGGTTGGAATCCTCCAGCTTACACATCATGTTTGAGTGTTGAACTGACTTTGACACCAATGTAACACCCTGACCAACATACCCGCATGTAGCAATTTTGGTTCTACTAAAAAAAAAAAACAAAAAAGAAAACACTTAGGCACCAGGGCAATTAATCCATTAAATAACATTCCTATAAGTCCTTGAAGATCTCTCACTTCACAAGGATGAACCATAGCATACCTACCACCAATCAAACTACCAAGAATATATACTTGAGAACTTAGTAACACTTTGGCCACAGTTGAAGAGCAATTTGGCTTTGGATAGAATTAAAGGGCAATGGCAGAAATGTGCCCTTCTTCGGCAGACTAGCAAAACTGCGAAAGTAACTCCCACATGTAAGATTCTAGCCAAGAACCGGTCCATTAAATGCAATCTCTCATAAAGAACATAAAATTATTGATTGTTCCTAACCTAACAAAGCTAGAAAAGGTGATGACGTCAGATTTTCCAAAGGGAAGCATCGGTCAGGGATGTCTGGACACCAGAGTGAAGCTGAAAAGAAGAAAGCATATGCTCACTTCCTGCTGCCTCAGATCAAGATCCTGCCTGGACCGCAGTTTTAATTTCTCTCCAATGGAACCTAAGCTGGAAGTGAGTGGTTGTACTTTCTTTTCTCCCTTCTATTTGGTGGATCAAAGAATCGAAATTGGCCCCAAGAGCTTTTAAAATGTGAAAAGGAAAAGAAAAAGTGACTCCTCTTAGGAACAAAGCATCCTTCTTTTTAGGTAGGAAAAGCTGTGACCTGCAAGGCACATGCAGCACGCCTCTCTTTTAGGTCAGATAACCACTTTGTCTTCCATCTTTCTGAGAATCGACATAAAGAAAAATTGAGGTAATTGGAAAGAGATCTTGGTAATCGTCTTATTTTAAGTTATAAGCTTCCACCATGGTATATGCCTAACTCTGGCTCCGTGATAAACGTGAAGACCATGGTTAGAAAATTATTTCATTGATTAACTTGATACCTTTGATGCCATGGAAAAGGTATCCGGCCGGATCCGAGCATCCATCCATTAGGGGTACTTTTTTGTGAAACTGCTGATAAAGATGGAATATCTGGAAGGTCGGAAAAAAAACAGGTATGACCTAAGCTTTACCAATCTCGTCCCTATCAGATAGAACACGGTTCAGATTTGGACTAGGTCTGAAATTGAATTCTGTCTCACTAGCTTAATGTCCACCTCGAGTTGGATTTTTTTGGCTGCAGATTAAATTCAAATGCAAAACCATATACTTGTAAAATCTATGCCCCCCAAATATGTCACCTATAATATATGAAATTATAGTGACAAAATGAAATTTTGATATATAGCAGGTTTGTACGACAAGTCGAGCCGGCTTGAGCTCGACTTGAACTTGCTCTCCAAAACTCGACTCGAGAGCTCCAGTTCAAATGTATTCTCAAATATTAGCTGGCTCGAACTCAAACTGTAAGAGATCAACTTGTTTAAACTTGATTCTGATCGATCACATAGCGAATGTTGAATTATAATAAGATAATAGATAAAGGAGTAACAACTAAATGAGTTAATCGAGTTAAGGGATTCAAGTTCAAGCTCGATCTGACCCAACTTGAGCTCGACTTGGCTTATGAACAGTCCGATTTTTTTAGATTGGATTTTATAATCTGGGAAAGCTAAAATCATTCATCTTTAAAAACTTTATAAATAAATTCAATGTACATGATCTCTTGTAATTCTATAAATTTCAATACTTTGCATCCAACTATGTAATTTGATTTATACTAGATAACGCTTCAATGCTCGAGCACACAAAAGCACTAGAAGGCATATGGAGACATGAATAACTATATATATATATAAAAGGTGAAATCTTCCGACAGTCCAATCATGACTGCCTAACGCATTCACACCACGTAAAGTGAAATCCTCAAGCTGTCCAATCACAGCCTCTTGCCTCTTGATGCATTGAATAGTATCATGTGAGAAGCCTGAAGTTTTTTCCCCGGAGTTTTTCTGTCTAAACTTGAATGGAGAAATCCAAAAACTATATATATATATATATATATATATATATATATATATATATATATATATATATATATATATATATATATATATATATAGAGAGAGAGAGAGAGAGAGAGAGAGAGAAAGAGATTCTTTACGGAGCCTGACTGATCAGATTCGAGTCGCACTGAATCCAGTGCAAGTCTGTCATGTCTGCAAACAGTACACATCTGCAGCCCTTTGGGGTCGGCATAATCAAGGTCTTCACTTTTCTAACGTAATAAAGGTTATCACTTTTCTAATCGACTATACCCGGTGACAAAGATTAACGTGCATATAACAGGGATTTATTATAATCGCACGCCAGATAGAGAACGTACCAAATGCAATATCCCATGTGCTCTATTTAGGTTTGTGGTAAAACGCAAGCCACGTTTGTCACTAGATCATGGCAGTGAGATTTTCTATATAGAGGAAGCCAAGATAGTGGTGATAAGCACAAAAACCTGCCAAAAATGAGGACTCAAGGAAGGCCGAAGGTAGCCTTAGTGCCTTATCCAGCACAGGGACATGTGACTCCCATGGTTCAACTTGCATCAGCCTTGAACCGTTTAGGCTTCCAACCAGTTCTCATCAACCCCCAGTTCATCCACTCTCAGTTGTCATGCACTGCAGTTAGTGAAGATGATGGTAATGGCGTTATGTTCATGTCTATTCCTGACGGCCTGGATGATGACCAACCACGTGATTTCTTTGCAATCTCGCATTTCATGGAGAATATCATGCCTCTGCATCTTGACCAACTCCTTCGAAGGTTTGATAGCAGAGCAGAAGGCCTTGCTTTTGTTGTTGTTGACTTGCTCGCATCTTGTGCAATCAGTGTTGCGGAGCGCTGCAGAATTCCTGTTGTGGGATTTTGGCCAGCCATGTACGCCACCTATAGCATTGTGAAAGCTATTCCCGATTTTATCCACAAAGGACTTATTTCCGCCATTGATGGTATGATATATAAATCTAACATAGGAAAGTCTTTACATTACAGAAACCAGTTTCCTGATTTTTCTTCTGCGCACTCCCATCTGATCAATTTTTTTTTTTTTTATAAAAGATGGCATATCGGAATCATTACAGTTCATGAAGTTGGAGGTGCTACTCGTAGGACTTATTCAGTATTTCACCAGTTTTTTGTTCACGCAGGTTCTCCATTGACAGATGAAACAGTGGCCTTTTTACCTTCTTTACCTGGGCTGAACCCAACCCACTTTCCATGGTTGGTAGGAAATGCAACTTCCCGCCTTTTCAGATTCAAGTTTTGGTTAGCAACGTTGAAACGTTCTGCTTCCCTGAAATGGATCCTGTTCAACTCATTCCCGGAAGAGAATCAAAGACGGCAACAACCATCACTCTCCATTGCAGAACCAGTGGTTTCTCCAGAGCCATGCTTATTCCACGTTGGACCACTCACGAGGCACATTGAGCACAACCCTAGCATGTGGGAGGAAGATGATAGTTGCACTGTTTGGCTGGCCAAGCAGGTCTCTGGTTCAGTGATTTATGTCTCTTTTGGAAGCTGGGTTGGCCTGTCACTTCAACAACATATAGTTGAGTTAGCAATGGCATTGGAAGCCTCAGAAAGGCCATTTCTGTGGGTGTTACGAACTGCATGGCAAGCAAAGCTCCCAACAGGTTTCCTGGAAAGGGTTGGACGGAGGGGGAAAGTGGTGGACTGGGCTCCACAGAGGGAGGTCCTGGAAAGCAAAGCAGTTGGTTGCTTCCTGACACATTGTGGGTGGAATTCAACTGTAGAAGCCATAATTGCAGGAAAACCACTTCTGTGCTGGCCTGTATCAGGTGACCAGTTTGTCAACTGTGAGTTCATCGTAAATGTTTGGAAGGTAGGGATTCAACTTGAAGGCGAGGAGAGGGAGGATATAAGAAAAGGGCTAGCAATGAAGATGTCTCACTGGCAAGAGCTCAAGAAGAATATGTGGGCACTGAGGAAGAGAGTGTTTGGAATAGATGGTGAGCTGACAGCAATGAAAAATCTTATATCCTTCACACAAGCAGTGATGAACAGGAAAGCCTAGTGGAGAAAGATACAAATCGTATGGGAATGCAATGGTAGGTCAAAGCATTTTACTTCGATTCCCAACTGGTGTATCATGCACGAAATAAATTTGGGCTGTCATACAAGCATGACACAGCGCATTTCTCCATCTGTTCCTTCTGCAATATGACTGCTATGTATGACATATTGATATACAAAGATGCAGAATGACTTTCTATACCTAAGATACAGCTAGTAGCTAGCTCATTTATCACTTAGATCATTAGTCAACTCACAACATAAAATTTCAGTTCTATGTATGCGAGAAAACTTTAAACAGAGGAGGCATAGATTCATGAACAGTAAGCTAAGATATGTTGGCTATAACTTGTTTAAAGCAAAAGCACACCTGCGCAGAATATGCAGTATAATGCATTAACTTCCATATTTGACTTTAAGATGAAAAACCTTTATGTAACTCACAAAGTGACATCCTTTTCTTGCAGTAACTAATTAAGTTAGGAAATCTAGAAGTTCTGCATATTTATATATGTTACATATGTAGGTATATGAATGTGCATATGTGTGTGTAAATATGCAAGAACAAACAGACAGTACTGATAGAACCTTGATAAGCCAGATGGGGCAGGATATGTAGATTGGATCTTGTGGAATGTACAAACCAGATAAATAGTTATGACAACTCATGTTATGCCCATAATTATTGTAGAAAATTAGTGACATGAAGTCAATATCAAAGCGAACTAAAAGATTAAGGTTTACTTTTTGACATTTTTGACCAACCCATGGAGCAGACATACATCCACAACAGTGCACAAGAAAGGCAATATATACAAAAAGATTCTAGGTCAAATGTGATGCTCCTTTTGCTTTTCCTCAACAAACCATTTTAAAAATGTTAATATCCAGGCGGAAACTATTCATGCCTTCACTCTGAACGTTTTCCTATGTTGGCATGATAGTTCAAAAGAAAACATCTAAACTACAGAGTGAACTACAATGTTATTTACACATACGTTTGTGTATGTGCATATTCATATATACATGCAGACATAAGTATGTACATTGCAGACATTACCATAGAAATGACATGGAAATAGTAGTTAAACAATAAGAATCATGCCACAGAGACCAACAGCGCTATCAAAATAAACATTGAGAAATTTGATGAAACACACACAGACTGTACATACACAGGAAAAAAGCAAACAAACAAAAGAAGCAAGTGGCTAACATGTTTTACCTTTCTACTAGTCACTCCTAAAACTCAAAGAGGTGATAGGCTCATACCTTCTATTCATGAATTTTGGACAACTGACCAAGACTCTGCACCTTTCGGGTAAGGATCTTCAATTAAGATGCAAAGTTTTATGCATGGGTAAGCTGGATCATGTCCACCCATGCTAATTTAACTGCAGGAGATATTTCCAGATTTCCAGTGTTTTCATCTCAGAAAGACTGCCCCTGATCAACTGATGTCTGGTCTACGAGATGGTTGGAGAAATATTTGACTTCGAATTTTCAGCTTTCAAGAGAGACAGATTTATGGTTCTCAGGAAATTAGAAAAGAAACAGCATGAAACTTATTTGGATAAGCACTACTTTAGCACCTTCAACTATAAGCCATGCTGCTTTTTGGGCATATTTGCACCTGATTATTTTCAGGTAAATACCAGACAAAATTTACTCCAAAATGCAGAAATTACTCTATCAAGGAAGAGAAAATGGATCTAACAAGAAAAGACTAGATATTAGTTTAAGAACGGTTCAGCAATCATTAGAAATAGTGTTACTGAGCTACACAATTCTTACTAGTTCCAAGCCTAAAACTGATCAAATCCAGTCATATTTGTGCAAATTTGTAAATGACATGAAAGAAAAATCTAATCGTTGCCCTTCAACTGCATGATAATTTCCTTAATATGGCCCCCATGTAGAAATTTGAGTACCTGAATTGCACAACTATGTCTGTGTGTTTGTCTTTTAATTGACACATAGGAGCAGTTTGATGTTTTCAGCAAGAATCTGATGCAACTTCAAATTTCAAAATTTTTTAATATAGCCCTTGTGATGATTTAATTAGTGGAAGAAGTAACATCTTTTTAGTAGTTTGAGAACAGTTGGCTAATCAAAGCACCTACAGAAGTTCAGTAAGTTGCATTAAGAATCTGATGTAATTTCAAAAATTTTGATATAGCTCTTAGAGCAGACATTGAAACAATTTTGGCCTTCGATTATTCATATAATGCCCGAGTCATAAGTAACACGAATCTATCAAACTCATCACATCAGCCTAAGATTTTTTTCGTACATAGAAATAAAGACAACCAGGACCTATGTCGAATTTTTAAGTATAAAAGTCCATCAAACTTACCACTCACGCCTAAGAGCTCTTTCGCAAATGCAAATAGGGATGACTGATACTCAGACAATATTTGACGTGGACGGACTCTAAAGGGCCACTAATTTACTTTTTCATGGAATATCCTTCATGAGCATCCAAAATTGATCCGTGCATCAGGTTGCTGCCTCAGGTGCAAAAACAGATGCTTATTCTTTCGAAAGCAATTAAGGGACAAACAGCCATTTGCGGATTATACGTATTTAAGCACCATATAGAAAGTAAATTTGCGAGAGCCCATCATGTTTGCTGGACTTAACATAAGAGTAAAAAAAGACAATAATTTTTAAACAGATATAAATAAGAGAAGAACATAAAGAAGCTTCCCCGTGGAAACCATTCTTTTAAATTCCTCTCCTGCATTCAGTAAAGCAAGATTACAAAAAATAAAAAATTTCGCCTTTTCTCTTCCAAGCGTCTACTATTTGGTTCTCATTATGCCTTCGAATCCAAACTCTCGCAATTGAAGCGCCAATCAGAAGCGCTTGGCTCTTGAATTACACGGAAAAAAAAAAAAAAAGAAAAATCAGAGTCGGAGCTTCCATCACGCCAAAGCAAGGTTGATAAACACCGATGAAGCTTCAGCATTGAAAGTCAATCTAAAGAAAAAGCTGGTCCCTGACGGAAGCACCGGACCCTTCAACCATGAGACTCATATTGGACGCCTGAGTGGGCGCACGCACACACACATGGAGACAACACACCCGCAGCCACGCATAAACACAAATTCCTCCAGCCAAAACCATCAAAATAACACGAAAACATGCCGGAGCGACTAGACAACCACCACCATAAAGTAAAACAGGACTAGCAAAGATCAAAGCAAGAAGATGAAGCTCGGTGCTCAGAAACCTAACCCATCGTCACGAAAAAATAAGAAACAAAAACTACACTACATACTTTGGGGATTTCAGGTTTCCATTTCGAGACGAAGGATTCCTCAGAGTGCACAGAGCAACATTCTCTCGTACTGCCATGTGGAGCAGGCAAGGCCAAGGAACTTAGCACAGAAACGAACAGCAACAGCGTTCATTAGGGCCTTCCACCCTTCAACAAACGAAAACATCGAAGGTAAGGCAATCTAGTTCTATGGAAATAAACAGAAAACAGGCTCAACTTTCAATAAATCTATTTCCTTTCCGAATTCATTATTCACGTAACTTGGTAGCTAAAATGTATTAATATTCAAGGGAACGTTTTTGTTATTCCTCAAAAAATTAAGTGGGATTCTTGAGAAAATATCATTCAAACTGTCAAATGAAGCTCAGTTGGATCAGTTGATTCAGGTATGAGAAATTCGCAAACATAGACGGTACCCAACATGCAAATGCATTTCTGATAGGATAGGATAAAAAAATTGTCTTAATTTTTATGTATCTGCACTAAATCATCTCTATGAATTTGTATGTTGCTTTCTCAAACTCCATCGGTTCAAGGGAGCTTGGGGTTTGCGCAGGACAGGGCTTCAGGCCAAGAGAGCTCAACTGGTTCAAATTTGCCCCAAGCCCGACCAAGAGCTAAATCGAAGGAATCGAGCTCAGTCACTAGTTCTAGCCGTCTAGGGTCGGCCCCGTTAACCAGCGAGGTATGGAAACGATTAAATTAATTAGCCCCAGTTTATCACGTTATTCTTTTAATATGAGATTAAATAAAGAAAAATCTACAAACAACCGCCCAAGATTTGAGCCAATATCAAACAAACCATTAAAATTAACTTTAAAAAAAACAAAAATACAAAAAAAAATCACAGTTTAAACCAAAAATCTCCTTAAAAAAAAAAATCAGTGTCAACCCTCGGCCGCTGACGAGGGGCGACGGCAGCCGACCCTTCGTCCAGCCCAACCGTGGCAGGGCGGGGCGACAGAGTGGAAATCTGACGAGGGTCGAGGACACAGCTAACCATCGGTGGCTCGGCGACCGTCGGCATCCCCGACCCTCACCATCCGGGAGGATCAGATCGTGGGGTGCGGCGTGCTCATAGTTGAGGGTCAAGAATCGAAGGACTGGAGGGCGATCGTCCGGGAGGGACATGGAGGAGGTGATCGGATGAAGAAGCGCGGTGATCTCAGATGAAGCCTGTGAGAAGATGATGTAGTCAGCCACTGCTTAGCTTCATGAGAGGCAATTCATTACACGCAAAGGGTTCAAAATCTTGAAATGTCAGTGGCTGGTGGTTTTCATTCTTAGATTTTTCGGTTGTATAGTGTTTTTTAGTGAAGTTGGATTTAGAATGGGAACTTAGTATCCTTAGACGAAAGGGGGCTTGTCATTACTTTTATCATATGTTAGTCAATCTTGTAATGGCTTTTGTATGTGTCACAAGGCTTGCTTCTTAAATCAGTGAGCGATGGAGGAGCAGGCCAAAGAGGATATCGCCCTTAGCTAGAATGGCTTCCCTGCATACTTCTATGAGGCATTGGAGTATAACTGAGAGTGAGGTGACCGAAAATTTGAGGTGTTTTATGAAGAAGAAACTTGTCATGAGCGCCGGAAAAATCATACTTAATCCCGATTCTTAAGTTTAAGGGGCTTAAATGTAACATTGTTTTTGGCGCTTGAGGTTGTCAAGTAGTTTGCATTTGTTCCAGGACGAGGCAGTAGCGTACAACACTTTTTGAGGGCTTGTGATAAAGTTGGCTGATGGTTACAGCTTACTCCTTGGGCTGGTGTTCCATTAAGGGTAGCCTGGTAGGTAGCTGTGTGTTTTTTGGTTAGCTCTCAGACTCTTGATGCATGCTTGTGAATGGCACCGAGGGACACCTCATATCCCCGAAGCAAGAATCTTCATCCTCTGTCCCCTTCATAGTTGCGATTGAGAACTTCGCTAGATGACGAAAAGCTGTAGGGACGAGTCTTCAGCCTCAGCTCGGTTCTCCTACATCAGAGACGTTTGCTTTGCACAAGGGAATTTAGACGGTTCCTAAGGAGGCTAATCTGTGGCAACTGCATTTAACGATAAGCAGCGATAACAGCTCTTAAAGAAGAGAAGATAAAGATTAAAGAACTTTAGCAGTAAGGACTTGAGTGACGGTTGCTGGGGTAATGTCAGGCTTCTTAACAGTCAACCTGCAAAATATACTTGCTCGCTGCTCTTAACAGGCTGGAATGGGATGATAGTGCTGTCTGTCAAGAATTCTCAATTCAGGCCAAGAGGGGTACCTTGGTGATTCTGGGATTTCTACGAGGGTATCTTTGTAAAAGGAAGTATTCCGTTCAGTGACCTTATTATTAGGTTCAAACGGTAATTGAGCATACCCAAGTCCTGGCTGCACATCTCAATAGTTGAACATACCTTATTCAAAAGGATAAAGGAGAAACAGACACAGAGACAGAGACAGAAAACATTGATAAGCTTTCTTAGGACGCACGTAAGAAAATAATATTCAAAATTGAGCAGCTGAGCACTACATATTACACATTAAAGAGATGGCTACAAAATCGAGCAAATTGCAAATTAAAACTGCTGCAATGAAATATTCAATAGAAGATTGTTTGACAGATGACATAAATCAAATCGGTAGGCCATGCCTATTTGCACAAATCCATGGCCTTGGAGTTTCAGACTCCTCATCAATAGCAATAGGTATGTGCCAACCACCAACTTCTGACTCCTGCAATTCCAAGGAAAATGCTGGTCATTATAATTTACTAGGCGACAGGTACATGGGCAGGTATTTGAATGAAACGCGATGGCAAAAGCAAATCGAAGGTAAAGCGAAGAGAGAGAGCTAGGACCTGTATCAATGTTGAATATGGGGGTGGCATTCTGAAGCTGATGTTCTTTGACACCACCAGCCGAACCTGCAAAGAAACACAAGAACTTAGTAACCAGCATAGCCGCAGCATCCTACTTTCAAATTTCAATCAATGAGTACATAAATCATGAGCAATCAGATGAACGTTGAATATCATCAGAGATAGCAGCTGAATATCACAAAGGCCTTCCAGAATTATTTTCATGTAAGCATTAGACTAGAAAGGAGTTTTTCAGAAAATAGAAGTAAACACCAGTTTCTCCGGCCTAAGTTTGACTTTCACAGTCAACACATTTTGTGTGTGTCGCAAGAGAGAGAGAAGCCTGGTGAACAAGAATGTCACTCATTGATTAGGTGACAAAATTATACCCAAGACTACACGTTCTACCAACTAATAAAAAGAGAACTGGATGGCTACACTCTTTGAGCACTGCAGGCAAACCTTCTAAAACTCTAGACATTCAGCCCATCTAGAGAATAACAATAAACACCTGTCACCTAGGTAACATGAGTGAACGTTTTTTAATCTTTTTTTACATAGATTCCAGGACATATGGATAAGATTACGTGTGAACAGGAAGGAGGAGGCAGGAAAAACAAGAAAAATGCCAAGTCCATCTTGACAGCAATCAATTGCAAAATTTGAAGGGTTCAAGAATGCTGGACAATTTCGCAACTGAAGCATAAGCCGACTTCAATCAATAATAAATACATTCTTCCGCGGCCAACAAAAATAAGGCCAGTAAGGAAAGACCAAAAAAGGCAATTACCAGAAAAAAACATGAAGCAAACATAAATAAGGTTACATTTCAGATACAAAATCACACGCTTATTGGGACTTCAGACAGGAATAGACAAAAGATACAGGACACAAGACATACTTCCTACAAGATGGAGGTTAGTGGCATCCAGTTATTGTCATTTTGTTTGTCTTCTCGTCTTGGTAGAGCATCTTAGGGAGGGGAAGCATTAAAATGGAAAAAGAATGCTGCAATCAGTAAGATGCTTCATACACCAGCTCAGAAATTAACATGACAAAATTAGCAAATATATTTTGATTATTAAAAGATACAAATTTTAGAAGTCATGGACATTTGTCATTAAACTATTTGTACAGAAGAAAAATCATAAGAATCTTATAATGACAATAAAAGATTCATTTTGATAAATTAGCATTCGAGCAAGAAGAAATAGACCTGATGTCTCTCTTTCCACCTTGGGAAGAAGCTATTCCCTAGAAGTTGAAACAAATGATCTCTCATTTCATCATTTGTAACCAGCAAAGAACGGCAATTGACTGCTGCATATAACCAATACCTGGTCAAGATCATACAATATCAGTGATTTCTAATCACATACTACAATTAGAGAAAAATGACAAGTAGAAAAATAAAATGTAAAAACAGAAATATTAGATCCACAGGGTTAAGCTAAACATGTGCAGTGAATACAAAAAATGATTTATAGAAGCCCTCGAAATCCCCACAATCATGAAAACCTGCAACAAACATAGGGTGTGTGATCATTACAATTTGCTTTCTCCTTTCACACACTTCAGAACCATGGGGCCGTAAGGATTAATAACAAGATCATTAGTTAACATCAAGCTCCTAGAAGATGTACTCTTGTTCATGACTACTGATCAGAACCTTTTTTATGATATCTTACTTTTCACAACATTGCAAAAGCTTTTATTCACAGTCCGTTAAATTTTCATCTATTCACATTAAAATGCCAATTCAATGTATCTTGAAAGAAATGCCAACCCTGGAATGCAATAATCGAGATGCAAGTCATGGTATTCCATTCTGAAGTTCCATCATGGTGTTAAAGAAAAATTATGATGATTAGCTCCTGCTCTGTGGGATTCTTTGTATGTCAGGTTTAGGAATAGAGGACTAGAGTCTAGAAGTATCCATCTCTGGCCCAAATAATCCCCTGCAGTGACATTCTGACTGCAAAACAAACAAAATAAATCAAGCCACAGGCCCACAGCTTCGTGCTTATCATGGGATTTCATATCTGATAATCAATTTTGATGATCAGATGCACCTTGCCTGGTGAACAGGTAACTGAGGTAGCAGATGAACAAGCTCTTCCAAAATTTGAAAACCCATCCTGAATTAGAGTCATCTATTATGCTGGTTGAGTGTAACAATAGGGAAAAAAATGAAAAGAAAAAGGCATCTTCCTCCTATAAGTTTCCTTTTATTTAGCCCAACTAATTTCAATTGAACCCCTTTCATGTGATCCAATTGAATCTATCATAGAATTAGGAAGCCGCTTGATCCCTCCTCCCTGTAGCCGTGACAGAAGTCATAATAACATATAAAGAGGTAAAAGATTACAAACTAACCAGTCATCATTTGATCCATTCGGAGTAGCATAGAGTGCATGAGATCTCTGCCATTCTTCTATCAACCGCTTGTTCTGTAGTCTATTTGCAAGATTATCCTTTAGACGCCGGCTATGAAGAACAATGAGGGGCAATTTCTTTGTTGGACTCATTTCTCGTAATGCATTAACAACAGAATTCAACTGCCATAAAATTCAGAATGCATATCCTTACTAAAGTAAATCTAAAACTCTCAATCCATGACGTGAGTAAATGAGCTCATGTATCCTAATCAGATAAACGCCAGCTGTGGTTAACTACTTACTTGGAAGAAGTTGAAACCGTATGTACCCTGATTGAAGAGGCCTACATTAGCACCATCAACTACAGCATCAAACGGTCCATTGTTCTTAAGCCAATCCTAGAAGTAGCAATCGCTTGAATTAGCCTACTTGAACTCAATATTTCAAACCGACAAGTACAACTTTTTATATCAAAATGACACGTAGGGCGCTCGTAAAGTCCAATTTTTTCATTACGATAAAATAATGTTCAGCAAGCAGATGAGAAGAAAGTTGGACCTTTAAGCACGAAACTACAAATCCCCAACTTGAAGCCACATTAGACGATTCCATGATAGAAAGTTTACCTGAAACTTGGTGAAATTTGTCTTGACTTCCCTTTGGCAAGCCAGTTCTGCAAGCGACTTTCCGAAGTTCTCCGTCTCTACTGGGTCGATATCCACTGTAACCATCCGCTGCCCACATGCCTGGCAGACGCCATTCTCATTAACCCACGTCCTTACGACACTCCACTCTCCTTTTCCTAACCAACCTTTCCCGTGCCACCCACCGCCACCAGCAACAACCCCTGCTCTAATCTCCTCTGCGTCCCAGTCCTCTACTCCGACCCGCGTAGCTGCCTCACTCCTGAACCACCTATCCGTTATCTCCGCGGTCGATTCCGATACTGCCCTCACCGTCTTTCTCAACCTATGCAACAGAGAATAAACCTTTCCTTCCTTCTCTGCCTCTGCACTCGCCTGCAGCAATGCAGCAAGCTCACCCTCCTCCGGCAAAACTCCAACTTGTGACATGCACTCATCGACCGCATAAGCTTTCTCAACGTTCCCCACTCTGCAAAACCCTAGCAAAGTTGGGCTGAAAGACCGAAGGCGCGGCGCGAGACCGGAATCTGGCATCCGCTTGACGAGGTCGAAGGCAAGGTCCAGGTCGCCCTTCTCGACGGCGAGACGAACGACCGCGGTGATCGTCGCCTCGTTTGCAGGAACGCCGCAGGCTTTCATTCGGTCATAGATTTCAAATCCACGTTTAATAATGGTCACTCGATCTACTTCCTCTGGGGAGGCAGGGGTCGGAAGGGAACATACGTAGAGGAGGGTGTTGTAGTGGTGGCTAGAGAGGGGGACGCCTGCGAGGCAGGCCTCATCGTAGAAGGCAATAGCGGAAGCCGCGTCCCCGTTCTTCGAGCACATATCCAGACGGTGGCGTAGAATGCCTTCCGGCGACTCTCTCCTGGCCTTCTTCCGCCGGGGAGAATCGGAAACGGAGACACTGACGGCGCTACCGGAGGTCGACGACGACCGGGGGCCGGCGGGGGAGGCGGCGGAAGTCATCCTGAGGAGCGGAGGGGCGCGGCGGAGGTGGCGCCAAGGGAAGGCGGGGCATTTGAAGAGAAGGGTTCCCATCGGGTCTTGGGGACCAAATCCGGTTTGGTTAATTTATAGTTACAAAGAGAAATTTCCGGTAGCGGCCAGAATTTGTCTCTATTCTCAACGTAAGGGTGTTCCCTTTTGAATTTCTTAGCAATAAAAATTTTATCTGCACTTTCAATGCGTTCCTCATTATAAGGGCATTCATTTTCCTAACATCTTTCCTAATTTTAGTTTTTCCACATCACTTTCAAATCCAAAGAAGCTAAAACTCAACAGTAGGACTGCAGGAGTGCGCCACTTAGTATGATATCTAAGCTTTACGTAATGATGCTATTTATATACATAAGATTTATCAAATATGTAAACTAAGTAAAAATAAGGTCTACAGAAGATGATCTTGAGCTGTTGAATTAATTTGGTCAATCACGCATACGGTGTGACATATAATTCTTTTAAAATGATATATTGTCCTTTTAATTTGAAAAAAAAACTTTGTGAATCATTATTCAAGGTGATCGTGTAACTTATATGGTCAATCTACACAGTTCTCATATAGCTTACCAACTAGGCTAAAGGAGTGGAATTTATGTGGGAACATGGATATATATCAGGTTCCGGGTGAAAAAAGTTTGAACTTTCTGCTGGCAGGATCGTAACGCGGGTCAGTACATGAAAACAGTATCGTTTGGACAAACATATGAAGGAACTTTAGTGGCAAATTATTTAAAAAGAACGAAGTGAAGAGACTACAGGCGCTTGCTTTGCTGATAGATCCACTAATAATTTTCTTCTGATACAAATCGAAAGCTCAGGTGTGAAGATCTTAAATCCATAAATCTTACGTGACATGGTTTTGCTCTTATGGCAAAAGATGCAGACAAAAATCCACGACTCATGAAACTAAGAATCTCTAATCCGACACAGGATCTACAGTTGAGATCTTCGCTTTGCTTCCGTTCATCGTCAAAAAAGCCCAAACTAAGATCATAGGCAGGTTTATTTTAAATTCATGGGTTCCAAAATCCGAAGATACTACGAGGGCATTTAGTAACAGGAACCCTGCATTTTTAGAACATGGTGTTCCATGAATCTGTCCATGTTTTGTAAAATATTCATGTAACTCTGCATTCATTCCAGTTACCAAATGCCCTCCTGGGATCAGATATGAGGCAATTGAATACCCCAGGATTCCAAGAGGCGTGCAAAAGCCAGAAAACAGCACGGTGGATCAGATATGAGGTAATTGAACGCCCAGGATTCCGTCTAGATACTATTGCAAGGAGAAACAAACATGCTTTTCCAAAGGAACCTGGCAAGTTTCCTGTGAAATCATGGTGCCCATTCTGTCATCCATGTGAAGACTAACTCCAACAAGCTGTCGTCCTCATCTTAAAAAAATAAAACAAAATTAACGACTCATTCTTTACCTTGAGAAGACAATTCAACAAGATGGTATACATCTTATTGGAAGTTCAAAATACATGACCAACTAAGAGAGAACTCCATTCTACATGCTTATCGTAACAGAGGAAACCACTCCGGTTTATTCAGGTACTTTGCAGTGACACATACATCAACAGCAAACGGAAAAGAATCACTCAGGAAAGCACCAAAAATTATGTCCTTCTTGCAACTGCCCAAATTTTCTTAGAGACACACCCTAATCCATTTGTAACGGCTACATGCACCCGACTTACTCGGCTGCCACTGTGTCCTCAGTCACCCCTTTGCCATGCTCAGTCTTTGATAGCTGGCTGAAGTTACCCTTCTCCTTGAAAAGTTGTGAATGATGATGCTTGCAGTACAGCCTATGCTCATGAGCGACATAGTTGGATGGGCTGATTACACAGCCACCATGAGTGCACTTAAAACAGGATTTATGATAAGAAGTGCCATCAACTGCAACCTGCAAACAAACTTTCCATGAGACAAGCAGTATGAACATAAACACTTCATGCATCGCGAACAACTTTTGGATTCTTTGTAGTTAAGAAAATGCAAGTGCTACAAACAAAAACGTGGTCAGCTTTGGAAAAATAACAAGAACTACCTTGAAGTGTGAACAATTGCACCTGTCTTTCGTGGACAGTTTGAATATTTCATTTTTTAGCAGAAAGATTCATGTATGAATCCTCTACCAAATTTAAGTTGAGAAAGTTTATGTGCCCTTTCATTGGCGTCTGGAAAAATAGTTTGACTGTGGTTACTTAAAACGTTCTGGGCATGCTTCTGTACCTATTGACCCTAAACACGACAGAACAGTAGTGTTTTATTTGAGATTCAGAGGCTTAGCATCAGTACATCATCATCATTAGCAATTGTTGCAGGATATTTCTGGGATCATGCAGAGAGACAAGTTTCACTAAAAAACATTATCCTTATTACTGATAACGAAGAAAAAGAAAAAGATATTCAGTTATTTACACCAAGATTACCAAAGGCAAACTTCAAAAGTTCTTTAACACATAGCACCTGCCAACACAAAAATGCACCTACCTGATTTAACAAATAACAAGAGACCTTTGATTAAAAGGGCAACAACCAATTACCAACGGAGTGAAAAATAGCAACAGAATGAGGTCTGATGTGGCAGTAATGTCTTAGACGTGTGAACAAAGAAGCAGTATATCCGACATCTTGACTTCTTAAAAACTCTATGACATTTTGCTTGAAAACCAGCACATTGAGAGTGAGAGTGTCGCCTTGGAAAGGAGAAACTAGATTTGGAAAGTGGTATATTGGGCCATATGAAATCTCAAAAAGAATTGGGGATATAGCATGTCGACTTCAGTTGCCTAGAATCCATCACGTTTTTCATGTATCGATGTTGAGAAAATACATTCCTGATCCTTCACATATTCTTAAAAGAACAAGCAATACAGCTAAATGAGGCTTGACATATTCAGTGAGGCCAATAGGCATTGTAGAACAGGACTCCATAATTCAAGAAGAAATGGTGTCACTTGGAAAAGTATAATGGACCAATATGTCAGAAAGGACAGTGTGGGTGGCTTTGTGATTGACTGAAACTGACAAAAGTGAACAGATCTGAAAACCTGAGGAGCACAAATTTTGACACAGATACCTTTGGGAGAGGGGGAGAAAGAGGTCACTGATGAAACTGGAAAAGATAAAGAGCTGAAAGCCTGAATAGTCCAAATATTAATACACATCTTTACTGGGGGAATGCATTACAGTGTTCAGGGGGGTTACTTGAGAGTCTGAAACATCTCAGAATGGTCAAACAACAAGCTATATCTGTATGGCCACTGAACTCTCGACTTTAAGATCATAAAAAAGACACATCAAAGTGATTATGTTCATTACAAAGATCACAAGTCTGACATTTCTCTACAGGTCTGCCCCAAACTCTGTTTATCAAATATTGTGAAATTTTTAAGTTGTGGTTCAACGAATGTAAAGACATTTAACATGAAAAGATAACCACATGGAAAATTATATTACCGCAGCTTTTATTGAATATATGATAAGACCAAGAATGACAGAAAGTGATTTATCACTACCTTTTCAATGGGATACACAGTCTTCTTACAAGCAACACATTTTTCCTGAGTGCCAGCAAACAAGGTTGATACTCTGCTGGAATTGCCCTGCAAAACAAAATTAAGTGAACCCCATTCTAGAACTTATCTGGTAAACCTATAGTGAAATTCGGATTCAGGTCAGAGAAAGTAAATATCAGAGTGTGCATACAGGACATGGATTAGTACCTCATGACCATTTGTCGCTTTAACAGCCCTTGGGATGCCTACACAAATTTAATTGTGAAAAATAGAAGAGTAAGTTACAGCACATAAAAATACATAAAGTAACAACTTTCCCACCTTCAAAACTTTTGTCCAGACTGCCAGTTCGCTTGAAAAGTTGATCAAAGTGTGGCTTGCAGTATAGGACACCCTCAAACGAAGAATAATTGCTAAGCTGCAAAAGAAGAAGATCCTCAGACTGTCATAGAACTACCAAAAGCACATGGAAACATGCATGTAGAGATAGTACTACACACTATTATTGTGCTAGGTAATATAGCATGCCTCATGCACTTGACTCTAATGCAAGAGTTTTAACCATTGTGGAAAGTTGTAGAACGAATATTTACCCTAAAAAGAAATTCTTCTGCTGCATTATGACTATAAAAGGGTCTCAATAGTCAGATTCTACAGTCGATTAGCTAGGAAGGTACCAAAAATATTCATCACCTTGTTTTAGAGTACCAATAGTTCTTAAATGACTTTCAAAAGTACTGAAACAATTTTCAGTCCAATGCTAAAAACAACCACATAGTATTCTCAGCTGTTCTTTCGTTAAAAAATAGTAAAGGGTTGGGAAGGGAATCTTGCATGTACGAAAATAGTGTTTCTTGGTTATTGATTGTTTCCCTCATTTTTCCGGAACTAACTCTAACCTAATAGTTTACAAAAGCTCATTGAGATCTTTCATCATGATTATTTCAAAGTATCCAAGCTCTTATTAATTTAAATAAAAGGCTGCCATGCCTATTGTAACACCCCAAAAGTTTAATCTCATATCTAAGAATGTGAGGGATTTTGGGGGACTTATAAAGGAGTTATTAAAGTGGTTGGTTGTTTTGATTTCTAGCCTTTTTTGGGCTGGAAACCGAAACTGCTAGGGAGGGAAACCGAAACTGCTAGGGAGGGGTTGGGATCAGTAGGACCAGGGGCCCAAGCCCAATGTGGGTGTAGGTTAGGTTGTTACAGTGATATTATAGCACAATTCAACACTTGGACCTGGGGTCCTACACGAGTGGACACATGTGCCTTAAAGGGGGGAGGGGAATTATAATACCCTAAAACAATGTTATCTGTATCGTATGATATGCACGTGTGTCGTACGATACGTATTGTATAGGTCGAAGCAACCTATACGATACATGTTCGATACACGATATGTGTGCGTATCGTACGCATATCGCTCGTATTGTACGATACGGGAGAAAACACAAAATTCTTTATTTTTTAAAAGTTTAAACACTCCTCCCTCTCTCTCTTCTTGTATTTAAAGACTCCAATAGACGTCGGAGGGAGAGATTTTGCCCATTTTCATAAAAAATAACCAAGGATTCATCAATTTGAGAGATATTATCGTTGAATCATGAAAGATGATAACTATATATTTTGAACTTATAAAATTGTGATGTAATCTAAGTCCTAAAACTCTAAGTCCTAGGACTCTAAGTCCTAAGATTCTATAAAATTTTCAAGTTTAAAATTGTGATGGATGCTTATATGTTATTCTTGAAGATTTGATTTCTTATTTTTGAATGTGTTGTTGATACACATGAATGTTCCTTATGTATGATGATCTTTTTTATATTTGAATACATTTTTCTTGATTTCTGATTTTTTGTTCATTTTTTATATTTTTAATGATTTTTTTCTATTTTTTCTGATGGTCGGCCCGACCGATACGAGATACGCTACGCCTTTTATAACATTGCCCTAAAAGTTTAGTCATGTATGTAAAATTGTGAGGGATTTTGAAAGACTTATAAAAGGGGTTGTTAAAGTGGTCGGTGTTCTGGTTCCTAGCCTTTTCGGGCTGGAAGCAGAAACTACTAGATAGCAGGTTGGGATCCGCCTGACTAGGCACCCGAGCTTGGTTTGGGTGTGGGTTGAGTCATTACACCGTTTCTCTTTGTAGTTCAAAGAGTGGCATGCATATGTCCAGGTTCATAAGTCGAAAATGATAGTAAAGCTAAGACCAACTTTGTGTATTTCCTCAGTTACTAACTGTATCTCCCAAAATTCTTAGATATAACTAGACAGTAGACACCACTGGTCACACTTAATTAGGTTCTTAAAGTTGATTGTGGTTAGAAGGTACAAATGATTGCGGCAGTTACACACTTATTGTAAGGAAGCATTATTCATCTGGTTGAGTTCTAGAAAATTTTCCAATGGACAATACCCCCTATGCATTTGAATTAGCCTCAAATCAAAAGAAAAAAGTCCGCACAGATTTTACATGAGATATACCAGAGTGCGAAAAACCAAGATGCATAGTAATGGTTCGATCATCGATGTGTATATTCGACCAGGAAATGTTAGAAGCATGAGAGTCAGATGATGTGATGTCACAAAAGGAAAAAAAAAACTCCAGATTCCATGCTCTGAAGTCTGAACTTGCACCACTTGCTTTCAAGAAGATAACAATTACATCAGGACAACCATTTAAGGCACACAGAGTTTTTCAATGGTTCAGTTAAGCAAGAAGTTAAGCACCAGACAGTACGGTGGCCACTTGAAAAAGCTAAAGAAGAAATGTGGCTCTTGTCAGCAACGGAGACCTATGCGACAATATAAAACATAGCAAGTACTAGACTACCAGCCCGAAGAAACAGAGAAAGGAGAGCTCGTGCCAGAACCCAGGCGCCCAATAACCAAAAGGAAAAAACAAAGCACAGGTCATATTTTCAATCCCCAAAGGAGGAACAGGAACTTGCAGAATCATTCACAATAAACAATATCAACAGAACAAAAGAAAGGATGCATAACTAGACCATCAACCATCAGATACCCAACGCTTTATGGCAGGTTCACAGCGCATGCAAAGAGAATCCTCCAAAAGATCGAACAGCAACCACAAAAAATTAACAGTTAAAAGTACTAACACCACCAAGACCGTTATATACACCAGTTGCAAAGGAGATCGCAACCTATAGATACTGGTGCCCATAAGAAAGAGAAATCAAACTACGAATTACAACCATCAAGGGCTGTGTAAGCACCTGCAGGAATAGATATCACACTACCGATTGAGAGCAAAATTACGAACACACATCAAATACCCGGATACAAAAATCAATCAAATAAACAAAAACACCACCCCCCTTGACGAAATCAGGTAGCAACAAACACGAACAGAAGAATTTCTTGAAAGAACAGGAACAACAAACGCAAACAGCAGAAACCATACGGAGTAAATCATTTTCGGAAAAAGATAGAGGAGGGTATGTACCTTAAGAGTGCCTTTACAGTGATGGCAACGGAAGCAGGCTTTGTGGTAGACTTTGTTGTCTGCTGTAAGCTGATCCACCAAGTAGACGGTCTTCTCACAAGCTCTGCACTTTTGCGTCGTACCAGCAAAAGTAGCCATCTCCGGAGGCTTCCCGCTTTACTTTCCTTGACAGAATCAATAAAACCCAAGAAAATTCTTGAGCCCCTGTTCCACTCCGGCGAACAAGAGAAAAGGGGAGTGGTTGGAAATAGTGCGTAGCGAAGATTTTGTTTGTTCCTGAGGGGCTACAGCTCAACAATGAAGGGAAAGAATTGAAACCAATAATGACGGGCAGTAAAGACGAGACGGACTCTAGATCTTTGCTTACATCGTTTTTCAATTTTTTGTGTTTTTCTTTTTGATGTGGTGGGTCCCTTGGAGCAGCCTTACAGGTGGGGCTTTCACATTCTCATTTATACAGCACCCATTGATCACTGCCAAGTGACAATGGTCCCTTCTAATGTTTAAAACTTTTTGTTTCTTACTGTGCTTGAAAAGCTTTTGTTCCCCTAATCAGGTCGAGTAACAATTGGATTCATATTCAGTTGCTAGTCAGATTCCCATGTGAAAAATATAAACCAAGATGCATTGAGCAATCTGCTTATACTTTCTAATGCACATAGCATGAGGTGTTTAGTAATAAGATAAAACTAACAAGAGTTCGGATAAGGATAATGTTGCTGTTGACTAAACTGAAGACCGTCGAAGTTCAATACTAGAACTGTCTCATATTGAGTAGAAAGTAAAAGCCTCAACTTGCCTCTCCTCCAAAAAAAAAAAAAATTCTAGCCATTCCACGTTTGTTATATTATTTCATCTATTAAGGAGAAGAAGTTGTTTCAAAGGCATCTTGGACTTCCAAAGGTATCATAAAGACCAGTTCCCACCTACCCTCAAAAGGGGGCGGTCTATCAATGAGAAGAGTTGTGACAATTTTTACGAGTGCTATAATATATATATATATATATATATATATATATATATATATATATATATATATATATATATATATATATATATATATATATATATATAACAACTATTTTCAGAATCACTCAACCATCTAACCAATATCACTTGATGCATTATGATGAATTCTTAAAAGAAAATAAAGGAGAGAAAAGTGATAGATATTTGCATCATTTCTTATATATATATATATATATATATATATATATATATATATATATATATATATATATATATATATATATATATATATATATATATATATATATATATATATATATATATATATATATAAAAGAACTGATCCACTTGACCTCATAATGGTACCCCTAATTTTAAGATCAAAATTACGGTATTAAGATAGCACCTTCCAAGAATCTAAAGTGGGAGAAAAAAATGTGAATCAACTAGCTATGTGGTCAGATGGTTTTCTAAAAGATCATAGAACAAACGACCATGTAAGGGAGGTATTCACCCATTGATGTCATCTTAAAAGCAAAAACCTGCACAGACGAGGATCATGGGGCAGCAAAAAAGTTTTGATGATTTGCTTTTGATAAGAAGTTCTGCTTATTCTTTGTGTCGTTATCATGGCCTTGATGTATTGGTGGATCATCAGCAAAAGCCAAAAATTTAGGTAAGAAGGGACACGTTATGTGGCAAAAAAAACTTTATAAATTATGCTAAGAAATTATATAAGATAGTGTGAAATACACACATATATATTGCTAGCAATCAAACGAAACAAAGATGCTCTAAATTATAAATATTAACCGTGCAAAAGAATCCATAGCATGTCTATCCTAGCAATTGCACAAATTGATTAAACACGATATATTTATGCTGAGTTACCAACAATTGGATCCTATGTTTATTCATTTACTTCTTCACTTAGTTTTTTATTTCACAACCATCCTTTCCACTCCAAAATTGGAGAATCACAAAAAGGCGGAGAAAACTTGAAAACCTTGTTTCAAATTTGGACTGATTTTACTTAATTTTCAGGAACACGCAGACAAAATTATGTTTTTTTTTCATGAAATCAGTTCAGGATCATATACTTACTTTCAAAAAAAAAAAAAAATCCACCATCTTAGATCCAGCTAACTTTTCAACGCAGTCTGTGATGCCCACCAAATGCACCACATCTCGG
This sequence comes from Nymphaea thermarum, assembly GCA_011799765.1. Classification (NCBI taxonomy): domain Eukaryota; kingdom Viridiplantae; phylum Streptophyta; class Magnoliopsida; order Nymphaeales; family Nymphaeaceae; genus Nymphaea; species Nymphaea thermarum. The sequence continues at coordinate 50,641 of JAANDH010001307.1, read as the reverse complement.
GCGGTGTACGAGTCAGCTGGAGCTCGACTTGAACTCGCTTATGAAAACTCGATTTGAGTTCGATTTGTTTCTCGAATTTGATGCTTTCGAACTCGCTCATCAAAACTCAACTTGAATTCAATTTGTTTTTCAAACTTGACGCTATATTGTTGAGTCGATTTGAAGCAGATCAATCCGTGTGCAGGCCCATGAAATGGCAGCGAATTCAGATTTCTTTACTCATAATAATGAGAGCGCGAGCTGCATCGGGAATCGAACGTGCTCCTCAGTTGCTAGATCGAATCCTACTTATTTTAGTAGTTGATGGAGGTTCCTTCTCCACTTATTTAATAGTTTAGATTGTTGAAAAATAAAATAAAGGTAAGTTTCTCAGTGAGGCCAATAATTTCCTTTAGTTAATTTCCAAACGGGGCTTATCGTACGTTCAAATTCTCCGACCTGCATGGTTAAACTTCTGTTTTTACTTATCACCTTTATGCTTGTTCTTTTATGATAATGATAACAAAACACTTTTACCAATCTGACAAAGGAAAGAGACCAAAAATGTTATTCATTTCAACTCAATGTTGGAGCCACAAAAAAATTTACTAGGGAGCGCCATTTTTTTTTTTAGTGAGGGGCAGTAAGCTACTGCTTAAAGAAAGAATATATACCGAATGTTTGGACTTTGGATCACACCCTAAAACCAGGCTTTAAAAGTTTACCTCCGAAACCAAGTTAAAATTAGAACTTGGTATGAAGAAAACTCAATTTTGACAAAACTTGGTTTTCTAAAAAGGAGTCCTCAGGTTATTTAAAAATCATTAACAAATTTTGGTTTTCATAAAATCAAGTTTTAAAAAAGTTAGGTTAGATGAAGGTGCCATTCAAATCATGTTCTTTAACCAGTGTCCAAAGAAGTTGGGTCCAGCCTTATTATAAGTTTAGAACATGCAGTTGCCCACAGAGGTTCACATGTGGCTTTGTCGCTGGTTCAATTCTTAACCAATATTAATCTTAATTAATGCATAACGGTGAAACATGGGTTCCTTTGAAACCATTTTTCTCCTCAATAACAAGTCAAAAGTGGCTCCTCCTTTAGCACATTAGAATAGCAAACTTGCTTTGTAGCTTGTAATGGAAGGAGGCTTAGCTAGTAAGGTGGGCGTCTCCATCTGGCCTGCAAAATTCAAATCAATTAGTGTGTTATCATGTATTGATTGAGCCTTGTTGGTAGGTTTTTGACTTTCAAGTCAATCTACGTTTCAAGACTTTGGCTTTGAAGGTGCTTTTGCTATAATTGGATTGGTTTCAGTTTTGGCAAGCCTAATGGTCATAAGGTACTGATGAGGGAACGAAAGAAACTTGGTTTGGGACCTTTTAAGTTTTAACTTGTGATTTTGTTCACATCTCTCTCTTTGTGAGCAGCGCAACTGGTCAGGTTGGATGGCGTATACCATAGCCACAATAAAAGCCAAAAACACCATAAATTAAGTTACCATTTAAAACTTAAAAAATCTTTTTTTTTTTGAAAAAAACATTAAAAATGCAAAAAAAATCTCGTTTTTTCCACTTTTTCATTTTTTTTCATGCCAGACAGTTTTTTTTATTCATTTTCTGTTTTTTATTTGTTGCAAATCTACTTATCTTTTGATATTGTGTTATTAGTTTCTCGCTTATAATATTTTTCTCTCATTTTTAGTTTTTAAATTTTTAAAAATTTACTGTATTTTTTTCCGTTCTTTTCCACTTTTTTCAAGCTAGGCCGTGGCCCCACCCTAGCAGCGTGAAAAAAAAAAAACATTAAAAACTTTGAAAATTTTTAGTTGTCTAATTTATTTTCTGCGCATTCTGATTTAGTTTGGCCCTATCCAGATAAATTTGTTAGACCGTTTGGCCCGTCCCTGAAAAAACATTTAGCTCGGTCCTTAATTATGGTAAATTACTTTGTTCCGGGTCCATAGTAGCCATAGCTATGAAAAGTAGCAGACCAACGGGAAAATGGCTTTACCAGCCGGTTTTGTCATCTTTCGCATGAGAAAAATTTTAAGCCCACTGTTCAACTGGCTGTGTCTTTTATCAGTTCATATTTTATTTCCAGCTTTCCATTTTGGTCAATAATATTATAGTAACTTTCTCTTATCTTTCACATTCGCCAACGCCCTTCAAACAAATATTGTTGCCACTTGTCGAAGGTCTTATAAAACAAGAGATGGAGTGCTCAAGCTTGCAGATCATAGCAGTTATTCCTGGGGAGATTATTGAATCTGCGTCCTAATCCCTGTTATCAACAATGTTGTCTAATGATGGAATTGCAAAACTTTAGTCGACGAATGTACCATTTTTCACTTAGGTCACAACAATATTAAGTAAGGAAAATAAAAGAAACTTTGAACCTCTTTTCTGAATGATGGGTTGTTAACGTTATTTTCTTCACCCACCTGATTTTTAAAACTTTACTGTTGCTTTCATGGAGTCCTTTTGACCCGGTAACATGATATGCCAGCCAATTTGGGGTCACTATGTGTCCTTTCAGTTGAGAAATTAATAGTATTAAATATATGTTTACATATATATTATGTAACGTTTCGTCTGTCTTCCTTTGTCCTCTTCTTGAACGTTAGTAAATGCCAACATGAGCACTGACAAGCGACGACTTTGAACCAGTTTTCCAGAAATCAAAATTTGAACCCAATCGGTTGGGATATTGATGCTCTGAATCCTTGGATTCCAACTGAATGTGTTGTTAATTGGCCAAAAAAAGTTTATTATATTATTAATGAAATAAAATAAATGAAAAATACAAAAAAAAAGAAACTGTGCTGTAAAATCATAAAAAAGCGGTACGTGAAGCTGCTTTACCAGTTATTAAACCGAATCGAACTGCCACCGAGTTTTAAGTCAAATCGGCCGATTCAAGCCAAGTCTGATGACCATGCTCTGCAGATACACATCCATACTCCAAGCATGAGGTGACTCAATGTAAAACTTTGTAAAAGTAACTCATCGCATAAGAGCACCCAACGAAATGCCGCACAATAATAGTTAGGTCACATATGTTTTTTAGTTAGATTTTATATTCATCCCGCACCATCACTGGAAAACATGTTTTCAAGTGGTTATTTTAGGTTTGCCAAAAAGCAGATATAAAAAATTGCTGCATTATGTAATCTTGACAAAGCACATCAGACATTGTTTTAAATATTTGCTATGTGGATCATGTCCTACTACCCAACTCTGTTGGGATTTTGTCTTATAAAGTTGCACAAAAGGCATTGTTTTATAAAGTTAATTGGATGGTTATGAGATGAAAGGCCCCCCCTGTTTTCTGTAGCAGCAACTCAAAACGAAGTGGCGGAGGGAAGGGGGGCCTGCCTAGCCCATGGCCCCACCCTAGCCAATGGAAAAAAAAAATTATATAAAAAAATATAATTTTTTAACTACGCCATGTATGTTTTAGATTTGAATTCAATTTGGCCCTACCCATATCCAGAGGTTGGACTGTCGGCCCGCCCTTGAAGAAGATTATGGCTCCGCCCCTTCAAAAGGGTGGATGAACACTATTGTACTGTCGCATCGATACTCCAAACATGCAGATATGATCCAAGAAAATTCAATCTGGGTTTTTAATATCAGCTTCTATCTCGCTGATGTATCCACAATCTTGATTTCTGATTGTAGTTGGGAGTATTTAGAGCTCATGCCCTCATACAACGTGGGCTTCACAGTTGTTACATAGGAAAATACTTAAGATTTAGTGTGTTGTAAAATGTCAGTGATATTGTGTTAATACTCTTTTTCTTGTTTATCCTCCTCCACCTTTCTTGTTTTATCTTGCTGTTGGAATCACCTTTGCAGGTATGTTGTCAAATATATTTCAAAGTTGCAGTTAGACAAGTGAACGCATGCCTTTGCTGAATATAAATGACATGATGGTGATACTGAACGTAAGATGTAGATGTTGAAGTGGATGACACAATTATTGAAGAAAAGGCAACAAATGCTGCAGATAATAACACAACAAATAGATGTTCTAATTGAAGACAGTGCGGATGAGATAAATCTAGTCCCAAATGTTGGTAGGATGAGACAAATCTAGTCCCGAATGTTCGTAGTGAGTTTACTCAAAAAATCAGAATGCAGTTTGGTAGTGATGTTGAAGCTTATGGATATTACAACTTTTATGTAAGGCAAGGTGGTTTTGACACACATATACGCGACTCCAATAAGAAGCGTGGAGGAATTGTATATTATAAACAGCTTGTTTGCAGGAAAAACAGTTATAAGAAAAAAAAAGGACTTGAAAAATTAATATGCAAGTATAAGATGTGGTTGCAAGGCATGGATGTCCATTGAACTGGACTCAAATACGAAGAAGTGACATCTAAAAAATATTCATTATGCACACAACCATTACCTGCAATCTCCGGTGAAAATAAATTTCCATAAGATAGCAAAGAAAATGAATATTTCTTAGAAAAAAAGATGTAGACAATATGATCCAATTGGGCACTCCGGTGACGCCAAACGAATATAGAGTCACCCTTGAAGGATTATATATATATAGACATATGAGCGATTGGTAGGTACTCAAGCCACTTGGGTGGGTAAGGGATAAAAACCAGATCTCTAAAATTCATATGTAAAAGTGTTGCAAACAAAATATGAATTTTCTAATGTGTCTATAAACACTAATTCAATATAAATCATGTTTTAGTTCATGTCATATTTTGTAAAAAAATTGATCTTTATACATTTGGCTTAATGTACGCTTCTCATCAAATCACTCTTAACATCATATCTATAAAGTTATATTTCAAAAAAAAATAATTTTAATAATTAATTTCAATGTGTCTGGTTTTTGTCTCTTACCAAAGTGGTTTGGTTTTCACCAACTTTTTGATATATATATATATATATATATATATATATATATATATATATATATATATATATATATATATATATATATATATATATATATATATATATATATATATATAGAAAGAGACTTACTGCATGTTGATTTTTTTTAATGTAGTGATGTAAATGATTTGAATTTGGGTTGGGTTCAATCTTTGCACTGACCGGTTATGTATTAGGTTCATATTTGGATTTTGATTCAGATCTAATTTAAGTTTTGAAAAAACGAAATGGGATCTGATTGAATAGCACAAAATCTGACATGTATATGTAATTGATCAGATGGTCCTTATCGACTACCAGATAGATTCTGGCAACTGAATAGTAAATCTGAATGCAATGTGTATTTGGAGCTAGATTCCTTTTCCCGTATCCAGCCAGGTGCAGATTCAAATTGAATTGCTAATCAAATATATCAGATCTCTTCACATCCCTAATTTACGGAAACTCATTACATCAAACGTGACATGTTAGATTCTTATATTTCTGACATAGATAAATTTAACATCTGACCCTTCTTTTATGTTCTTAGCTTAGATTTCTTTAAAGTATACATTTGTAGAATGGGAACCTCCAGGATAAGTCCTTGATGAAAGAACATACATTTTTATTACACATATTTGTTATAATACATGTTTTGAAAAAAAGGAAAACAAAATTATTTCCCTAAATTAAGCGTTATTCCGTAAGAAGGTGATTACCTAAACTGCTTATTCACTTGAAAATGATGATTACCACGTTTAGAAAATCGACGGCTAAAGAGTAAAACATTCTCACTGATAAAAATAAGACATTCCCAATGAGGTAGCGTTCCTACAAGATGTGGATCTTATAATTCGAGCCAATGAATTCGATAGATAAAAAAATCGAAAAGAAAATGTTCTGGTAACATTAAAATCCAATGAAAATTGTCGTTACTTCAATTTAAGAGCCATCATCTTAATATAATCAAAGTTCTTGGCTCTCAGATAGATCCTCAAATTTATATATTGCTTAGTTTTTGTTGTTAGTTTTACATATATTTTGTCTGACAATTTCAACAATAGCTAGAATTTTTAAAAATATCAAGGTATTTGAGTGTGCCTCGTTCTTTCGGGTAGAGTCGCTATACCACGCTAACATACTATTTGACCATGGCATATTGATTAAAAGAGTATGTTCCTGTTCCCATTGACCGCATTTGGGCATGAGAAACACTTTGTGAGTGTGTATTGTGAATCTGCCACAATTATTGAATGAGTTTTTTTGTGAATCTGCCACAGATATTGAAACAGATTTATTGGACACTTGTTCAAATGGTTCATGCATCTATCACCTCAAATATTGAGGTAGATGCTTACAACATTCATACAATGTTCCTCATTTTGCTAAATGCTTCCTCATGCCAAACGGCCTCTCAAAAGCATCCAAAATACGTTGTTTAACGTGCACAGTTTTTACCGTGACTTTAAAATATCAGTGCATCTCATATGTTAGATTTGGTGAAAGCCATACGGGCAGCTACCAAACAAACCAAACAAATTTTACAACACGAATCAGCGGCCTATGTGACAGAATGTTAAAAATAGATACACGTACATGTTATATAGCACAAGAACCATGAGATCTTGAACATGAACTATGTTTAACATCAAGCTTCCGTATGAAAATGTGCAGTGTAACAGGAATTATTTCTTCAGATGCATCTCCCACAAAGTGAATACAAAATGAACATAACAATCGCTCACCAGGAAATAACTAAGACTCACAATTCCTAAATCAAAATTCGCGATGCCACTGATTTGTCTTCTTTGTCAACATCAAACAAATAACCAACGGCATTTAGCATAAACCCCAGAAATATGAACCACTCGAACACAATTGACGTTGAAAAGTTTTCCTAGTTTAAGTAGTTGAACCTTTAGCCACTAAAAATGCAACATCTATTCAAGCAAACTACAAATCAGAAGTTTCCTAAGGCATTTTCTTCCAGGGAGATTCTTAGCCACCAGACATAATAGAACATGAACACCTGCCTGCTCGTAATCATGCGGAGGAATGCCTGTCCTCCACGTGGTCTGACTAATCAGTTTTGAGAAAAACTTGGTCTCACCAGCAGACAATACAGTAGGCATGCGCATTTGGATTGGTGACTCTTGGCAATCGAAGTCCTCCCATATACTTAGATTAGAGACAACAGAGGGCACTTAGAGCAGAAACCTTCCTTCAAGCTTGTTAACTCGTCTGTAGTAATCTTGGCAAAAGGGGACACCGGTTTTGGCACAGTGGGAAAGAAGCAATCTCTGCCATGTGTCTTCCTTACAGAGTGGAAAGAGACAAGCTTCACAAAATCAAGGATAGTAACCACATCCTCGCAGATCACTGACCATCCTGAGGCATAAATATGGACGAATCCTCAGAGTTGCAGGCTTCATGAATCTCAAACGTTTAGCTCAACCAGAGTGGAACCAGGTTGTTTTCTTATACCACTTCTTACAGAGTGGACAGAGACAAGCTTCAAGGATAGTAACCACATCTTCGCAGATCATTGACCATCCTGAGACATAATTCCAGCTCACGACCAAGTGTGCAATTGCAACAACTAAATTCCTGCCCTGGTGAAAAAATCAAGACTCTGCTAACCTGTATAATGTCGATCATGATGTACGTACGCAAGTCCTACAAATCTAATCCTTTTGTCTGACCATGGGCAAATTCTCAGAGTTGCAGGCTTCGTGAATCTCAAACGTTTAGATCAACCAGACTGGAACCAGGTTGTTTTCTTATACCCTTCTCCTTGATAAGTTTCCTAATTTCTAACGCTTCATTCCATTTACCAGCAGCAGCATAGACGTTAGAGAGTAGAACATGACAACCTGCTTGACCAGACTCCAACCCCAGCAGACCAACCCTGATTCTATCAGCAACTTCTGTGTTGCCGTGGATCCTGCAAGCACCAAGAAGTGCACCCAATATCATTATATCAGGCTTCATTGGCATGCATTTCACTAGTTCTTCCGCTTCTTCTAACAGACCTGCTCGACCCAGCATATCAATCATACAACCATAGTGCTTAAGATTAGGCAATATATTGTGATCTTTCAACATGTTATTGAAGTATCGGCGCCCCTCATCCACAAGGCCTGCATGGCTGCATGCCGTCAAGACCCCCAAAAAGGTGACACTATTGGGATTTATGTTGGAATCCTGCATTCTGGAAAACGCTTTGAGCGAGTCGTCGGCATTGCCATGCATCGCGAAGCCAACAATCAACGCATTCCAGGCTGATGTATTTCTTCGTTTCAAATTACAGAAGACCTGTTCTGCAGCCTCGATATTTCCACATTTTGCGTACATATCTATAAGTGCTGCACCCAAATTGTCGTCAGGCTTTATATTACATCGGTCAATGTAAGCATGAATCCATTTACCAAGGTCTATCTCGGTCATATGAGCACAAGCAGATAGCACACTCACCATAGTAACCTCATTAGGCTTCACGTCCTTCTGGAGAAGCATCCTTTTGAATAGAGAAACTGCGTCTCCGAACCGGCCATATTGCGTGTAACCAGCGATCATGGAACTCCAGGATACAACATCCTTATCCGGCAATTTATCAAACAGATCACGTGCAGAATCAACATCTCCACTTTGAGCATAAGCCGTGATCATGGCATTCCAAGAGATGGTATTCTTACATGGCATCTCATCAAACATTTTACGCGCAATAGGCAGGATCCCTATCCTCGCGAATCCAGATATCATGGAATTCCAAGTGACGGAGTTCCTATAAGGCATTCGATCAAACAACGCGTTCGCAATGCCCAACTCACCATGCCTTGCGTACCCAGATATCATGGTGCTCCAGGAAACATCGTTCCTCTCAGGCATTTCGTCAAACAATTGGCGTGCAGCTTCCACTGAACCAGACTTTGCGTAGCCGTCAATCAGAGCATTCCAAGAGACAGTATCAACTACCTGACGGTTCTGCTCGAACAACTGGCGAGCAGAGTCCACCTCCCCATGATCAGAATACATGCTGATGAGCGTATTGAGGACGAAGACATCCGAGTCGAACCCGTTCTTAACGATGTGGCCCTGGACCTGCAGGCCCTCTGCCATCAACGCCCTGACGTTGGCAGCCCTGATAACGAAGGGGTAGGTGAAATTGTCCGGGGGAACGGGTATCCGGAGCATCTGTACATACAATCTAATGGCTTCCTCCGGCGAGTGATTCCGTGAGTAGGCTCGAATGACAGTGTTGAAGAGGAAAGAGTTCGGCTGCTCGTGGATGACATGCTCTACGATCAGACGGGCATAAACTAGGAACTCGTTCTGTGACTGTGAAAGGGCAAGGTGTCTAACGATCCTGCAGACGAAAAGCTTTCGATGAAGAAGCCCGGAGATGATGATACGAGAAAGAACTAGGTTGAGTTGGACGATGGTTGTACAGCGTTGCAACAAAAGTTCCAGACTGGAAGAAAACGAACAAGAAGAAGCATTAACGTGGAGATGATAACTATGAGGAGAAGCACCTTCACTACTCGAGTATGAAGCTTGGGGTTGGGAGTTGGCAGGGCGAGGAAGGAGAAGGTAGCGAGACAAGACAGCTCGGGCTTTTCGCATGAGAAGCTCGCAACATCTGTCTGTCTGTCGCGAGGCCTTATGACTGCGAAGATGCAGGTATGCCTGAGCTTGTGAAGTTTGAAGGTTCCAATACTTATTTCGAAACTGAAACTCTACAGTGGACATAGACCTGAATTTGCTGAATCCAATTTAATGTGAAGGCATATGAGCTTAGCGTTCGTACGTAGAACTTGAACTCAATGGATTCTGAAATAAAATCCTTCCTCATGCAAAAACGTTTTCTTTGGTTAGATTCTATGTATTACCATAAATTTATTTAGTCTGATTATGTTTTACATACTTGAAGTTAGCCGGATCCAAATATAGGTTGAAACTTGATTTCAGGTCCCTTATTTTATAAGATAAATTAGAAAAAAAAGGCACTCAACAAGTCAATCACTGCCTTAATTTTCAAAGACAGCAAATAGGCACCAAAACTTTTCCACTTAGTTTAAAAATATCATCTCTTAGACAAAAGTAACAATGAAATGAAAAAACCAACTAAGTAATCGTCTCTCTCGGAGGCCACTTGGGAACTATAATATTATTTTATTGCACTTAATCAAAAATTAGTTAGATTCATTGGACACTTTGAAAAGTGTTCGATAAATCTGTGTTATATTTTTTAACAATCTATTGCCAAATAGTCTCTAATTTTTTTTTTTAATAATCACCATCGATTCAGTTCCTTACAGTCCAATGAGCCTTGGACATAGGGCAGCAGAGGTGTTGGATGCCTTGAGCCTTAAGGCACCATCTGCAACTCAGCACATTCCTCTATCATTAACTGCTTCAGACTCTGCATGCTGCCTTCCCTGAATATCACGGTTCCCGGTTCTTCTAGATTGCATAGCGTAAAGGTGGGTCAACATCCTTTCGATCTTTGCGTGCACAGGGTTGTGCAAACAACAAATATATACCTCAAAGAAAAGAAAAAGAAAGAGAGAGATTTGAGATATTTCAGAAATTTTTGGATGATGAAGTATAACTTTTTAATCTTTCTACTTTTTTACAATCTCATTTTCTCGATTTCAATACCAGAAGTATTTTGGTTATTCATCATTACATTGAAGATGTGTTGAAACCAAGGGACAGGACAAATCCCACTGAACATAATTTCTACGCCCGGGGCTGTGGACTGTGCACTCATGGGCAGGCAACCTTCCACCTTCTTCAACTCAGTACATTCCAGTATAATTAGCCGCTTCAGACACGGCATGCTGCCTGTCCCCAATATCACGGTTTCTAGTTCTTTCAGATGGCGGAGTGGGAACCTTCGAAGCCCAGCAAACCCCGAGGGGTCACATTCTAACCGCTTAATCTTGTGTAACTCGTGAAGGAAAAGGTCTGATAGACAAGGAAGTGATTGCAGAAGGGGAAAAGGGTCTTCACTTAAGGGCCTGCAGCTTAAGCTGCTAAGGGCGTCGAAGGAACCAAGGTTATCAGGCAACTCCGGCAATCGAATCAACGTGAGGACTCGCAGGTGAGATGGCGGACTTTGGAGCAACCTTTTGCCAAATGGGAAATGAGCATCGTCATGCCCAATGAAAAGCCTGGAGAGGTGCCTCAAGCTGCTGATGGATGCGTAAAGATCTTCAGCATCTTCTTCCTTGACACGGTATATGTCCAACCTCCTCAAACCCTTCAATTGTCTAATCTCTGCGACAATTCCTTTTATTGAACCATCTAAACTAGTTAATGTTTGTAGGCATCTTAAATTGCCGACGCCCTTTGGAGTTTGAATGGCCTGTGACCTCGCACACAAATGGCGCAAGTTTCTTAGCCTAATGAACTCATTGGGTAGCATACAAATGCCAGTGTCTCTGATATCTAAAGTTTCTAAATTTTGAAGGCTCTCGATTGATCTGGAAGTTGTTTTAGACTGGAATTTAACCTTAAGCAAAGGTACCTCAAATGGAGTAGTTGTCCTATCTGCTTCGGCAATTTCTCTATTTTAACACCATCTAAATCCAAGACCCTCAATAACATAAATTGGCCCGAATATGAAATCAGATTAGGTGTCCTGATGTAATCCACATGAAAAAAAAGAAGAGAACGGAGGAGATGAACATTGCCAACTATGCCTATAAATGAGAACTCGTCTTCCTGTGAGATGGATATAGAAAGATCACGCATAAGATCATGAATCCTGCACGATTTCAGTCGACCATCGATGCTAGTATCTGCGATTTGAACATTCTCCTGTCGATTAATTGCTGCATGTAGTCCTCTCCTACCTCAGCTGTCGCGCCATTTTTTTCTTCAATGAATCCTTTTGCCACCCAAAGCCTGATCAAATTTGTTTCTTTCGATCAAATGATCCTCAGGAAACAAACCACAATAAAGGAATTATGGTTTAAGATGAAAGGGCAACTCATCATAGCTCAACTTGAGAATGCTTGTTACGCTAACCCAACAGATACTTTAAGTTATGATTTACCTTCTTCCACTCTGACACACAGTCCTCTTCTTAGGTAGGATACCTCCCAATGTTGGGATTGCAAGAGGGACACCTCTGCACTTTTGCAGTATACTCTTACACACTTCCTGAAATTCCAAAGGCATAATCGCAATTCCTGGAAATGCCTTTCGGCAAAGTAATGACATTGCTATATCATCACGACAAGTTTTCAGTTCACGACGAATGAAGTTTACGCTAAATTAATCCTAAATTAAGCTTTATCCTGTAAGAAGGTGATTACCTAAAAATAGATACACGTACATTGGAGATAAGAGTCATAACCCGTTTATATAGGACAAGAACCATGAGATCTTGAACATGAACTATATTTAACATCAAACTTCCAAACTATATTTAACATCAAACTTCCGCATGAAAATGTGCATTGTAACAGGAAATAGACCTACAATTCCTAAACCAAAATTCGCCATGACTCTGATTTGTGTCGTTCACAACTTCTAATGCAGATTTAAATATCACAATCTTCTTTGTCAACATCAAACAAATAACCAACGGCATTTAGTATAAACCCCAGAAATATGAGCCACTCGAGCACATAATTGACGTTGAAATACCTTCCTAAAGTAGTTGATCTTTTAGCCACTAAAAATGCAACATCTATTCAAACAAACTACAAATCAGCAGTTTCCTGGGCGTTTTCTTTCAGGAATATTCTCTATAGCTTTCTTCTTAAGTATATATCTTCGTCACCAGGCAACAGAACATGAACGTCTGCCCGCTCATAATCATGCAGATACATGCGAGTCCTTCAAGTTTTGAGAGGAACTTGGGCTCACCAGCATACTTAGGCATGCGCATTTGGATTGGTGACTCTTGCCAATGGAAGTCTTTGTTGGGATTTCCCCATCTGGATAGTCCTGCGTCGATACGGGTCCATATCCGTTTCGGACCCTTAAGTATAAATACCGTGTCTCGTGATGGTGAGAGACACATCAAGTTAATCCGGTCTGGGTAATCGGTCCCCTCAGCCATACGTGAGTTGCCTGTCCCCATCACTGGGCTGTTATGGCTGAGGAGAGAAACCCATTGCCGCCGCCGCCACCGCCGCCGTCAATGCCGCTGGAGAATGACTCATTGGGGATGGTAGCCGTTCTTCCCACAGCCGCCGACATTCAGTCGGCGGTCGCCTCTACAGGTTCTTCTTCCGCCCTCTATGAAACACACGCATGAATCATGAATGGTCCTTCTTTTCGATTTCTGCATTTCCGTTTGTGCGCTATCTAGATTGTTCATCGCAAAGCTCCAACAATGGGTTATGGTCCCACACCACGCATCGCTGCGCGTTTTCCCTTTACATTCTGTTTTTCAAGCAAAGAGAATAGGGCAGAAATCTGAAAAAGGAGGCGTGATGGCCCCATCGCGTGGGTGATGGAAGCTGCAGGCGTAGGCGAGCGACAGAAGCGGCCGATGGTCGGTCGTTCCTCCTCGCCCCGTCGCAGCCACAGGGACAGAACAACAGTGAACAGGGAAGGCGACGGGTGACTGCAGGAAGGGAGCGACTGGTCTGTTGAAGGGCGACTGAAGGAAGGGAGGCCACCGGCGGGTTCGCCGTCGTCGGACGGCCCCGACGGCGTTCACCCAAAGTCGCCTGTCGCCCTCCCCGCTGCCGTTTTTTCAAATAATGCCCTAATCTGCATAATAGGGCACATGGAGGGCGACGGCCGGTTATCAGTGTGCCGGCGACTTAACCATCGTCGGACGGCGCCGTGAGAGTCGCCGGCGCCCACCCAAAGCTTCCCTCAGCCCGTCGGAGAAGAACCCGCCGTTCCCTGCGTTCGGTGTTTTGCAGAGGAGCGGCGGTTTCTCGCTGCCTCAGACGCTCGTTCGGTCGAGCGAGAGAGACGGTCGAGCGGGAGACGGTCGGACCCGGGTCGGGTCATGTTGACCCGACCCAGGTCCATCATGCTTTAAAAAAAAAAAAAAACGCTTTAAGTTGCCGCTCGACTTCCTCCGCCCGTTTCCGCTTTTTGTTTTAACATTTCGGATCGGGTCGGGTCCGGTCGGACCCGATCCGTATCCATTCGGTCTGATTTCAAAACAGAACCGATTCGGTCCGTCTTAGGACCGGTTCGGTCCGTTTCTAGACCGGTTCAGACCTTCGGGAACCGATTCGGACCTTCCAGAGACCGGTTCAGTTGATTTTAAGACCGGTTCATTCAGTTTCAGAACCGATACGAGCCTTTTCGAACCGATTCAGTGTTGTTTGAGACCGGTTCTTTCCCTTTTCTGACCGGTTCATCTAGTTTTCCACCGGTTCGGTCCATTTAGGACTGATACGGGACCGGTTCTAAGCTAGAGGATGCTGGTTTATGTGGTTTTATGCCCATTTAAGGTGTCTAATGGATTGGTTCGATCATTTTAGATCGATACGGGACCGATTCATTATGTTTCATGGAGCTTTAATGAATAACTTAGATAGCATTAAGTTGATTATGCAGAAATGATTCATGTGATTAGTATGTTTCATTTTCTATGTGTGATTTTATTTCATATTCATGTACCATGCTTTGAAAAGAAGATTATGTTAAGGTTTTGTTGCATGATCATAAAGTCGTACGATAACGCTAATGTAAAGAGCCTATGATTAGTTAAATCATGTTATACCTCACCAAAGTGACTACGCATGATTTAAAGGCACATTAGTGTTTCATGTTGTACTTATTATCATTTGAAGTAACATTATTACCCAAAGGTAGTGTGTTATGTTCAAGAGAATAAGTAGAGTAAAATAGGAAAATAGATCCTTACATAGTTCTGTCATTTTACACCCAAAGGTGTTATGCTTAACTATAGTTTGGATTTACATTTCCTAGTTTTACTAGATAAAGTTAAGACGGAATACATATGCGTATTAGGTATATTACCAAAGTAGTATCCTAATGACCCCAGGTATTTGTCTTGGAATTAGTAGACATAAAGAGCCTTTTAATTAGTTTACTATTCCATATTGTTTGTCTCATATAATGCAAGTCAACTTTTGGATGTCTTTTGTCATCTGCCGTGTCTGGTTCAATTTATTTTAATGGCTCAAATTCTATCCTATTACTTGATGATTCGAATTATGCTGAATGGAAAGAAAATGTTGTGTTTACATTGGGGTACATGTATCTGGATATGACTTTGAGGCGACCTGAGCCTCCTCCTCTTACACCAGAAAGTACACATAATGTAATAGTGCATTTTGACAAGTGGGAGCGTTCTAACCGACTAAGCTTGTTGCTTTTGCAATCAAGGGTCGCTAAGAACATACGTGGTGCTATCCCACCTTGTAGGTCGGTGAGAGAGTTCTTGGATGCAGTTGAGGCTCAGTTTGTCAGCTCTCATAAGGCCAGAGCCAGTACCCTAATGTCAAAGTTAATATCTATGAAATATCAAGGAGGGGGTAACATTCGCCAGCATATGTTAGAAATGAGGAACATTGCTTCTCAATTAAATGACATGAAGTTGACTATTTCTGAATCATTCTTGGTATNCTGAAAAGAGAATAAGGAGACTCTTGAATGAAGGGATCTTACGATCTCTTGATTTTACGGATAAAGACACATGTGTAGATTGCATAAAGGCAAAGCAAACTAACATGTATAAAGAAGGTGCCGAGCGATGTACTGAAAAGTTAGGAATTGTTCACACAGATGTTTGTGGACCTTTCCCTCCTTGTTACACAGGCGAAAAATATTTTGTCACCTTTATAGATGACTATTCTCGGTATTTGTATCTCTACTTAATCTTTGAAAAATCCGATGTGTGTCAAGTTTTCAAAGACTATAAGAAAGAAGTAGAGAAACAAACCGGTGAGGTTATCAAGATAGTCAGATCAGATAGAGGTGGTGAATATTATGGTAGGTTCACTGAGATGGGACAAAGGGAGGGACCATTAGCGCGATTTTTAAAGGGAGAAGGCATTGTGCCTCAATACACTATGCCTGGCAGCGCCTACCAAAATGGTGTCGCTGAAAGAAGAAATCGTACGCTTAAAGAAATGGTTCGAGCTATGTTAAATTATTCGACTCTCCCTCTAACCTTGTGGGGTGAAGCTCTCAGGACAGCAGTGCATATCCAAAATAGGGTTCCTACTAAGGCTGTTCCTACAACTCCTTACGAGTTGTGGACAGGTAGAAAACCTTCTCTCTCATATATGCACATATGGGGATGTCCTGCTGAAGCTAAGTTGTACAACCCTTACATAAAAGCCTTTGATCCTAGAACAACCAGTGGTTTCTTTATTGGTTATCTAGAAAAATCGAAAGACTATAGGTTTTATTGTCCATCTCATACACCACATATTGTGGAAACGGATAAGGCTAAGTTCCTGAAAGATGGTTCATTTGGATTATATGCATTACAAAACCTCAATTTTGAGGAAATACAGGATACTGAAAGTAGACCTGATAAAGAGAATGTAAATGTGTATGATTATGTTGTCTCTCGTGATGACATGAATGAAAATCATACGGGTAATGCATCAGATCCAGATGAATCAAATGTAGATCATATTGATGAACACGAACAAGATGTAGACATACAAATTGAAGATGATCAATTACCTGTTCGTAGATCTACAAGGGCCAGGAGATCTGCCATATCATCAGATTATGTGGTATACCTACAAGAGCCTAGTGATTTCATAGATATTGATGATGATCCTTTTACATTCATTGAAGCCGTTGAAAGCAAACAATATAGACACTGGATTAAGGCCATGAAAGAAGAGCTTGACTCTATGGCTAAAAACCAGACATGGAGCCTTGTGTCGTTGCCTGAAGGAGTAAAACCCGTAGGGTGTAAATGGATCTTTAAGACCAAGAGGGACTCTAAAGGCAACATAGAGAGATACAAGGCAAGATTAGTTGCTAAAGGATTCACACAAATGGAGGGCATTGACTATAATGAGACATATTCACCTGTCTCTGCTAAGGAGTCAATGAGGATTGTCCTTGCACTTGTAGCTCATTTTGACTTAGAGCTACATCAGATGGTTGTGAAAACGGCTTTCTTGAATGGTGATTTGGATGAAGAGGTATATATGGATCAACCTCAAGGGTTTTCTGAAAGTGGTAAAGATCATTTTGTTTATAAGCTTAATAAAGCGATTTATGGACTTAAACAGGCCTCACGTCAATGGTACATTAAGTTTTCCGAAGTCATTACGGCTTTTGGGTTTACAGAAAACATCATTGATCGATGTGTGTACCTTAAGACATGTGGGAGTAAGTTCATAATTTTGACTTTATATGTGGATGACATTTTGCTTGCTTCAAATGATCTTCAATTGCTAACAGAAACTAAACATTTTCTTGCATCTCATTTTGAGATGAAGGACATGGGTGAGGCTTCATTTGTTCTCGGCATTGAGATTCGTCGAGACAGATCTAAATGTGTTTTAAGTCTCTCCCAATCAGTATACATCAATAAAGTTCTTAAGAGATATGAGATGGAGAATTGTTCTCCTATTTCGGCACCCATAGCTAAAGGGGATAAATTGAGTCTAAATGATTGTCCTAAGGACGAATTTGAAAAGGCACAAATGATCAACATTCCATATGCATCAACGGTTGGCAGCTTGCAGTATGCGCAGATTTGCACTAGGCCTGACATTTCCTTTGCTGTAGGCATGCTTGGTAGATTTCAGTCTAATCCAGGCATGGCACATTGGAATGCCGTAAAAAGAGTCATGCGGTACTTGCAAGGGACAAAAGATTACATGTTGACATATCGCAAGATGGACCATTTAGAAGTGATTGGCTATTCTGACGCCGATCTTAGAGGATGTACCGATAGTAGAAAGTCTACTACTGGTTTTGTCTTTCTTCTATCGGGAGGTGCCATCTCATGGGGGAGCAAAAAGCAGACTGTGACTGCTGCTCACACCATGGAAGCAGAATTCATTGCATTATATGAGACTACCTCACAGGCAATTTGGATAAAGAACTTCATTTCACAGCTCAAGATAGTGGAATTTATTGAGAGACCACTTAAGGTTTATTGTGATAATGAAGCTGCAGTGTCCTTTTCCAACAACAAAAAAAGTACTACTTCTTGTAAGCATATGAAACTTAAGTATTTTGTTGTTAAGGAAAAGACAGAGAATCAACTAGTGTGTATTCAACACATTAGGACTACAGATATGGTTGCAGATCCTCTTATTAAAGCGCTAGCATCTGGTATGTTTTTGAACATGTTAAGAGGATGAGTTTATGTAGTTCAATGTAAGCACACTATTATGCAAACATTTATGAATGTGATCACATACAGTTTGTTGATTCTCATTAAGCTTGTTGTCTATTTTTGTATTCTCATTTGGTTATTGAGAAGTTTTGTAAGACAACAAGGTGGGACCTTGGAATGGATTTTAAGGCTAATCCATTCATTTTGTTTACCCTTGATATCGACTTGGACTAGTGGGAGATTGTTGGGATTTCCCCATCTGGATAGTCCTGCGTCCTATGCCCAGGTATAGGCAAAGCCTGGGAATTCATATTTATGGCACAGAGCACTACCACTCTCTGTGTAGTTCAATTAGGCCAGACCCATTAGCCAGGGGAGTCGGTATGCACTCAACGGACAGGGGTAGTGACCCGACAATACCGACTCCAGAGAAACCCATTGCCGCCGCCGCCACCGCCGCCGTCAATGCCGCTGGGGAATGACTCATTGGGGACGGTAGCCGTTCTTCCCACAGCCGCCGACATTCAGTCGGCGGTCGCCTCTACAGGTTCTTCTTCCGCCCTCTATGAAACACACGCATGAATCATGAATGGTCCTTCTTTTCGATTTCTGCATTTCCGTTTGTGCGCTATCTAGATTGTTCATCGCAAAGCTCCAACAGTCCTCCCATATGCTTAAATATGATAAGATAAATGAGCGAGCACTTGGAGCAGAAACCTTCATACAAGCCTGTAACTCCTCTGCAGTAATCTTGGCAAGAGCGGTCACCAGTTTTAGCACGGTGGGAAAGAAGCAAACGTATCATGCGTCTTCCTTACAAAGTGCACATAGACATGCTCATTGACCATCTTTAGAGATAATTTCAGCACGACCAGACATGTTGGAAATAAATAATAATGAAACCTTCATTTCATACAAGCTTGTACCTTATGTCGCACACATTAAATTTGCAAAACAACTTTTGTAAAGGAGGAGAGCACTCATACAACTCACAAGACTACTTTGGCACACCTTACACTTGGTACAAGATGCACATTCTCAATCTCATACTTGTAAAGACTTCAACACCATAACTTATGACCCATAACTTTTATCATAATGATGACCTAATTCATGACGTAAATCACAACACGTTCATGAAATTGAAAAACACATTAAAATATGAGTTAAGTGTAAAAAGCATAATGGCAATGACCCTTGGTAACTCATATTGACATAATTAGACTATAGTAAAAAATAAAACTGCCAAATACTAATGTAGTAGCATCAACTCCTTACATGTCCATTCATTTGCATTAAATAGGCACCAAAGTTTTCCACTTACTTTACTAATATCGTTTTTTAGACAAAAATAACAATGAAACGAAACCCAACACTTAATTTACAAATCTCATATTTTTCTATTTCTTTTTTATGTTGGAAGAAAAAACCGATGGCTTGTGCCTTCATCATCAGTTGTTGTTTTCTCTCTCTCTCCAGTCTTTGAAGGAAAAGAAAGAGAAGATAGAAGAAGGCAGCAGATGCGGAGTTTATGGTTTACCTACAGTGGAAGGAGACAGAGAAACGAAAATAGTGGTACATCCAATGTAGTCATGGGTGCGTTATTCAAAACAGAGCAGTGACAAGGTGTCACCAAGGAAAAAAAAAGCTGTAAAAGAACAACAGCAAAAAAAAAATGTAGAAACAAAAATATAAACAAGAAGAGAAAAAGAAAGATTGAGCGAGATAGTTCAAGGGCAACGTCATCCTCATACGAAGAATCCACATGGTCCCCAGATCTGATTGATTACATGCGCGGTGCCCAAATTTTCGAGCACAAAGTCTTCTTCTATTGAATTGAATGCTCTTCGAGTTTGAGGTGTTGGATGCCGTGAAGCGCCGCCTCAAAACAATAGTGTATCCTTAGCTGCTTCAGACTCGGCATGCTGCCTTCTACGAATATCACAGTTCTCAGTCTTTGTAGATGGATGAGCTGGAGCCTTCGAAGCTTAGGAAACCCCGAAGGACCACATTCTAACCGCTCAACGTTGTGTAAATGCCAAAGCAGCAGGTCTGATAGACAAGGAAGTGATTGCAGGAGCGGAAAAGGGTCTTCCCAAAGTGTCCCAAGTATTAAGGACAATGTGCTAAGGTTGTGAAAGGAACCAAGGTTATAAGGCAACTTCGACAAGTGGATCAACTCGAGGACTCGCAGGCGAGGTGGCGGACTTTCGGGCAACCTTTCTCCAAATGGGAAATTAGCACCAACTTCGTACTCAATCCCCAGCCTAAAGAGGTACCTCAAGCTGCTGATGGATCCGTAAATCTCTTCAGCATCTTCTTCCTTGACACGGTATATGTCCAACCTCCTCAACTCCTTCAATTGTCTAATCTCTGTTGCAATTCCTTTTCTTGAACCATCCAAACCAGTTAATGTTTGTAGGCATCTTAAATTGCCGACGCCCTTTGGCATTTGGGCACACCATGATCCCATGCATAAATGGCGCAAGTTTCTCAACCTCATGATCTCTTTCGGCAGAATAATAATGCGCTCTCGAATAGGAAAATAATGATGCCATTTTTCCTTCATCCCGCGATGTGTGATCTGATGTAGATATCTGATGTCTAAAGTTTCTAAATTTTGAAGGTTCCCGATTGATCTAGGAAGTTTTGGCCTGCAATAGCATTGGGTCCGAAAGCACAGGTACCTCAAATGGAGTAGTCGCCCTATCTGCTTCGGCAGTTTCTTTATTTCAGCACCACCTAAATCCAATATCCTCAGTAACATAAATTGGGCTGAATATGAAGCCAGGTTAGGTCTCTTGATGTAATCCACAGGAAAAAAAAGAAGAGAACGGAGGAGTTGTGTATTGCCAACTGCGCCTGATATCACGCTCTCATCATCTCCAATTCCTTTATTCTCTCCAATGACAGACATCCGACGGGGGCTGACGACATTCGCTCTCCTCACCTGCATCATATCAAGTATAAATGAGAACTCCTCTTCCCATGATATGGAAATGGCAAGATCACGCATAAGATCATGAATCCTGCATGATTTTACTCGACCATCCATGCTAGTCTCTGCGATTTGAAGCATGCTCCTGTTGATTAATTGTAGCATGTAGTGTTCTCCTACCTCCTCGAATGTCTTGCCACTTCTTTCTTCTATGAATCCTTCTGCAATCCAAAGCCTGATCAATTTGTTTCTTTTGATCAAATGATCCTCAGGAAATAAACCACAATAAAGGAAGCATGGTTTAAGATGTAAGGGCAGCTCATCATAGCTCATCTTTAGAATGCTTCTTATGCTACCCTTGGAAGTTGGGCTTTCATAATTACCCAACTGCGAGCTTAAGTTATCATTTACCTTCTCCCACTCTGGCACAGTTTTCTTCTTACACAGTATACCTCCCAATGTTGCGATTGCAAGCGGGAGGCCTCTGCACTTTTGCAGCATTTTCTCACCCACTTCCTGAAATTCGGGAGGCATAATAGCAGTACTTCCTTTATCATTTACCTTCTCCCACTTTGACACAGCCGTCTTCTTACACAGTATACCTCCCAATGTTGCGATTGCAAGTGGGAGGCCTCTGCACTTTTGCAACATACTCTTACCCACTTCTTGAAATTCCGGAGGCATAATAGCAGTACTTCCTGGAAATGCCTTTCGGCAAAGTAATGACATTGCTACATCATCAGGAAAAGTTTTCAGTTCATGACGGATGAAGTTTACGCTTCTAATTGTTTCTAATCCAGAAGTGACACTCTCTATACGAGTTGTGATCATGATTCTGCTTCCATTGTTATTCTCTGGCAATGCTGAATTGATATCGATGCAAACTGTCTCATCCCACACGTCATCCAATACGAGTATAAATTTTTTTCCTTGAAGGTAGCTGAGAATTTTTCTTCCTAGTTCAACCTCATCCATTTGCTCTATCTCATCTCTGGAAGGAAGCAAAATTTCTTGTGCTTCCTTTGAGGAACTCGGTTCCCTTATTCCTCCAAATTCTATTAGCATGAACTTTAGTAGAGTTTTGGTATTAAATGATTGGGAAACTGATACCCATGTAGAGCAATTGAAATGTTTCTTCATTTTTGGTTCGTTATAAACCTTTCTTGCAAGTGTAGTCTTTCCTAACCCACCCATCCCAAATACTGAAATGTAAGTTTTTTCATTGTTACCTGTCACTCCCACAAGCTGGTTGACCAAGAGCTCTACATCCTTTTCAATCCCCACGACTTCTGCTTCCTCAAGCAAATTTGCTTGGACATAATCTCGCCATTGACTAATGGTCACGTCCGGACTCGTATCTTCATTAAGCATTTGTATGTCGTACATGCGCCTTCTTTCAGCGATCCTAACGATTCTCCTCTTGATCGCTTGTACACCGATTGCGAGGTCATGACTTGGAAGTAATTGCGTTGTGGCATTGGACAGAGTGCCCAGAAAGCTCATGATTCCAAGATGACCTGCATGTCTCGTTTCAAATCGAAGTAAAAACTCATCAATAGCATCTTCGATATCATAAGCAACACGTCTTACTTGGTTGACCCATGTTTTGATTCCCTCCTTTCTATCTCTCTTTCCGTCAGCGTCTTTCAGAAAGGCTTGGATGCTTTCCAGTTCCTCCCTTATCTCCTCAATTTCTTGACGAATCCCTCCTAACAACTCTGCTTCTTTCACTAGGAAGGTGCCCAGCCTCTCCAGCAGGAACTTGACAGCAATCTCCGCCATTTCGGCAGCCTCTCTTTCTCAACAGAATATCGTACGACACTTAGTTTGCAGTTTGGAAGGGAATGTTCAGCTTTTAAAGAAAATTTTTTTAGATGAATACAGTTTGTAAGTGATGGCAATAGCAGGAAATGCCATGGTAATTAAGTAGCAGAAGTCGTAGCAAGGCATTGATGATGATTATGACCATACGGAGCTACCCTGGACAGAGAGTCTGGCTTGTGGGTCCATACGCCCCACCGTTTCAACTTGTGATTTGACGGGATGGGAAAAACAAATGGTACTTTAATTATATATATATATATATAATAGTAAATAATAAATATGAAAAGTATGTAAACTGATTACAAATTATTTGATTAGTTAGTTTAACTGATGGTTTATTAGTGTGCCATAATTTGAAGTCAAATAGTAGTTGTGAATTCATATTATTTGAAAGGTACAAGCATGCCAAGTTTCCTGATGACGTGCTGCCTTATGATTCCTTGATCAAGTTGATTTAAGGAGTTAAAGTTTGAAGAAGAGTGCATATATACAAACCTTTAACTAAATAAAAGTGAAAAGATAATCTATATATATTATATATGTGAATGTGACGTATTTGACAAGTAGTACTTGTCCTACATGGTCAAGTTCCAATGCCGAATAGATTTATCGCTCTAAACAACACAACTTGCAGCTAGCCAACCCGTTGATGGTCTCTTGATTAATGGATCACATCCATCGTAAGAGAAAACACTTTTTTTAAAGAAAAAAATGTGAGATATTAAATGTCGATTTAAAACTTAAAAAATACATTTAAAAAAAATGTTAAAAACAAAAAATGCGTTCTTTTCACTTTTTCTTTATTTTTATTCAGTTTTTTTAATGTGAAGCAGTTTTTTTCATTTTTCATTTTTTATTAGTTCTAAATATACTTATCTTTTTATATTTGTATTATTAGTTTTTTATCTTTTTTTGTCCCCTTTTTAGCTTTTTTTTTTAGTTTTAAAACTTATCATTTTTTTCAGTTCGCTGTATTATATTCGAGAAAAACTTTGTTGATTAAAATTCTGAGATGTTATTTCTAACTATGATCACATGATTCACATCAAGAAAAAAAAAAACTAAGCTTTTTTAGCGACAATAAAAAAAAAGTTAATGTGAAAATAAAAGGTGAACTGATGTGAGGTGCAAAACGTCAGAGTAAATCGACATATACTAACGTCCACGGTCCACCACAGTTGTCGGTGGTTATCAACACTTTATTTACGCTATCGTGCCTAGACACAAAAACTTTATTCTGGAAATTAATTTTTCAATTGACCAACGCAGCTGTGTATGCAAACTTATCCTCTCAAGTGCTCGTCCTAATTAGTTGGCGCTAAGTCAGTGTTGCCTTACTTGCAGACTTCATTGATATGGATGATGAAATTAGCTACGAAACTAGAGGGCCTCAAATTACTCTTAACGACAGGAACGTGGTGTGGTAAAGGCCTACGTACACAACTATTGGAGCTACATTATATTAATTATTGAGGAAACCACCGGTGGGAAGAGAGACTTTCACTTCAAAAGACCAATGTAGAGAAAACTATCATCAACATTCTAGTACACATTCTACACGGACGCATCATGTGCATAGGTACATGAAATTATTACCGATGTCTAATAAAACTTTTATTGACATGTGGTAGGCATTGGTAAAACTTTTATGGAGACGTGGTGGGCGACGGTAAAACTTTTACCCACAAGTTGTGGACACTGAGAAAACGTTTGATCGACATACAAGTGGACATCGATGATATATTTATTGACGCAATTTTCAAATGTCGGTAAAGATTTTTTTTTTTTTTTTTATGAACCCATAAAATAAACTTCTAAAACACAATTTAAATAAGACTGTGGAGCAATGAATGGATGCTTCACAAGCTAATGTGAAGGATGCAGCAACTAGGTTATGAAAAACAATCATAGAAGAACCATTCAAAACCAAAATGTAGCATGCCCCATTACTGCCAAAAGAAAGCCAACAACCTCACTGCTATAGGATTTAAAACAAAAGTTCAAGTTGATTCAGCAACTTTCCCTATTCCATGAGAGCCTCATCATTCATCAATCACTTTAGTTGCCTGTTATTGGAAGAGTTACCAAAAAAAAAAAGAAAGAAATTAACAACTGAAAGAAAAACCAATCGAAGGATATCAGACAGGAGGGGTGTCATTATACTGTCTTTTCCACTTGGAGAAGAACACTGGAATGCAAAAACACACCAAAAAAAAAAAAAAACTTGAAGCAAAAACGTTAAAAATGTTAAGTTTGAGCAACATAGGTTTTTTTTATTTAGACGTCAGAAATTGATAATGAACACCTAGAATTGCCCTGAAACTTTGATAAACGCTGGTGGGAAGAAGAGGAAGGAGAAAGGGAAAGAGGGAAGAAGAAGAAATGAGAAGAAAGGCTCGGGCGTAGTTACAGAGTCAGGAGTCTTTACCAACATGTGAGATGCATCACTAAAAGTTTATTTAAAAGCGTAGGTAAAAGTTTTTGTGGTAACCGTCATTTTTTTAGACAACTTTGTCTTGTTGGTGCGAAACATCAGCACTAGCAATCCTGCCAAGGGCTCACCCATACATAAAGAAAAATGGTTCAAGCTTGAGTTATTCTATCTCTAATTGTGAACTCATGCTCTGCGTGGAGTTGCTCTTCTGACAGTATTGAGAACTATTGACTTGTGTTGATGGTTTTAATCTATGTATCTATCATAAGGACCATCTACCTTTAGCTTCTAATGGCCAACTGATTTACCTACTGCCAATAAAACCTGTTGGGTCCTAGTGAACTTCTCCACTGGGTGGTGGAAATTTATTCCATATAATGCTCCCCATGTACACATTTAATGCAACATTGCCCAAAATAAGGGATGGATTGGAGTGTCTCATGGTGGTAGGAGCCACAACTTATTGTCATTTCATGCTGAAGGTGAGCATAAGTTGTCTTTGTGCAAAGCTAGCTTTATGTGTTTGCTTATGGCTCAACGCAGTTAAAAGTACTTATTTCTTTCTTGACATTCTAACTATGATACATAAACGACAAACCTTATGATTTTTTTTAGTAGTGTGAATCCCATGTGCAATGTTACTCAGGATATAACTTATTTATTAAGTTGCTTCCTTTTGTGTCTTTTATTTTCAAATTCATATGAATTTCTACATTAACTCTGGCCAATGACCTTTAATACCACCTAATTTGATTCTTTATAACTAACAGAAGTCAAAGTTATTTCTAGCATTAACGGACGTGTGGTCTGGCATAAGCTCACCTACATGACTGAAGCAAACTCCATTAATGAATCTTATCCATGATGGAAAAGCGTAAGGTCCCTAACATGTACAAAAAGAAAAATGTTCAGAAACAGAACCATTTAAAGTAATTAATTTGTTGTGGGATATTCAACTCTAATGCATAAGCTGCACACCTTACGAGTACACTTACTAGTGAGAACCCTTTATGTACACTGTCAGGATACACTTTTTTAATCTTTAACAAGTTTTCAATTACCTTGACTGATGACTTACTGATGCCACTTCACTCTTTATAGAAAGTACCCTCATTGTAATTGGCAAAAGCATAAAATCTGACTGATAATGTGTTGTCGTTGCTATTGGATGAATAAAATACAAAAATTGAAATCTGTCCGCTAGCCAGTGAGTGAATATTTCAGGGTGAACAAATATTCAAAGTTTCGCTGCAGAAAAAACCATAAGTTGTTGGTGAAACAAGCAAAAACTGTCACTACATTATTATGAACTGTCACTATATTTTTTTGTATATCCGGCAATATGGGGCTGAATTGAGTAAATACAGCAACAATTGTTGGTTCGCATATACCTAAAACAATGAATTGCTTGTACAAAAGCTTTTACTGGACGCTATGTACATGTTAATTTCGATCCACACCGAGAAAAGAAAATAAAATTTTGAATTGTTGTAGGTCTCAAACTTGTAGCTGGTGAGATATTTCACATTCTAATACTAGTTTAAAACTGTATATTGCTTTTGACAAAAAAATAATTACCTCATGGTAGGTAACGAAAAGTAGTCGTTATTAAAGGAATGAGTGAAGTCTTGACATTTTTCAATGTTCTATTTCGTCTCCAGTAATCGTCTTGCTGTCGCCTTCCCGAGATGGCCATTGGATTCTATGTGATCAATGAATGAACAAGAGTGATTTGTAACACCTGGAAGATTCTTTTTGGATTTGAAAAGAAGGCTACTTTATGACAAATCGCTCTCTCAGAGCGCTGTAGACCCCTCTTTTTTAATGGAACACAATAATTCGGTTTCTTTCTGTGTTCTTCTTAGGTTCAATGAGTTAGGGGGGAAAATATGGTGATTTTCGTTCATTTTCTGCAGTTCTACCTTTTTAGGTTCTATTACGTACAGCTTGATCATCAGAATATGATTTGGCTCTTAATGCGGGTGTGTAAAGCTGTAGAAACAAGCTCATATCATTGATATGTTGGCCCATGTCAAATTGTTTCTCCTATTTTTTGTTGCTAATAGCTCATTAAATTTAAAGGCTTTTTTGTGTTTCATGTCTGGCTTGAACTGCTGATCTCTCATGAGGAATTAGGAGCACATGGAAAAAAAAAAAATTAATGCTCCTTATGCAAGGAAGCCCTCCCCACCCCGGGCAGTGAGAGTTGGTCGCACTACAGCTGCATAAACCCAGGGCTAATATCCTGGCCCCAAGGCATATATACATGCTTTGGAAGCATCGCTCAGTACAGCAAACTCTCCTTGACCACACGAAACCCATTCAAACCGAGAAAGTACACATTCAAACACAAAACTGTAAATCATGGATATGTTTGCCATGTTCAAGGCACAACACGGTTCTTCTGGACTGGTGTACCTGAAAAAAGGATCAGGCAGTCAAACATGCTTGGCTGAGATTACGGAAGATGTTGAAAATGTGGAACTAGGTAATACAATCTTGGCTGGGATCTTGATGAAGACTCCATGTTAGAAGATATGCTGCTGAGATAGTTGAGCGAGTTGGTGGTTCTTATTGAAGTATGCGATTGTTGCTTGTTATGTAGGCGAATCCCAGATTAACCTTAGGAGTTATGTGTGGATTTCCAAGCCTTTTATTGGTAGAGTGATGGCTGTTGTATTGTTATGGGCTTCTTGTACTTTTGATCTTTTATGCTTCTTCGTCTGTAATTCTGCTGTTCTGAGTGTTCTTGTGTGCTTTATATGTATCATATGTTGGCAATAATAGGCTCTCACTCTAGATTTAAAATTGATCAATTCTCCTTCTGGTTTATTGTGGGAATATTGTGGCGGTGACTCTTGAGGCACCAAAATTTTTCTGTAGCCATGAAGCTGGGTTCCTCATTCAGATCCACATTGTGAATATGTGTCACATTTTCTTTGGCATACTCCGGTCCTTTGAATG
Source organism: Nymphaea thermarum (assembly GCA_011799765.1). Lineage (NCBI taxonomy): Eukaryota > Viridiplantae > Streptophyta > Magnoliopsida > Nymphaeales > Nymphaeaceae > Nymphaea > Nymphaea thermarum. The sequence goes on along the minus strand of JAANDH010001307.1, from coordinate 22,327 downwards.
ATGGTTTAAATTTCAAATACATCTCTTTTTCATAGATGCTACTTTGTGAAGGTATTCTTTTGTGGTTCTGAGGCTTAGGTACTGTCTTGTAGGGAAAAATTACAATGAAAAACTTCAAGCGTGCATCAGACTTGTGTTTTAGAAGGATGAATATACAGGGACCTCATAGCTTATGGAAAGAGAAATAGATTATTACAGCGACTCAGTACATGTATACATTGTATAGCAATAGAAGATAAAACAAGGGATTGCTTATTATAACTAGTGGCGTCCAGCTTTCTCACATGCCACTGATTCTGTTATCAATTTTGTCCTTTGGTTTCGTCGATATGGACAAACGGGGGTCCCCGCTCCCGTGTCTCATTCAGTTCATTGTAGGACCCGTTGACTTTCTGACCTCTCGACGGGTCAGGGTGGGTCCGGGAACGGATAGTTCGGGTTACGGGTATTGCCCCTGGTTGGGTTCAGTTTCATGCAACGTGGGCGTCAGTGTCAGGCATGGACGTGTTCACATGCGCGCTCGTTGTCGCTAATAAAGGGTCGCTGGGCCGTCGCTATTGCCGAATTTGGTGATTAATGTATCGCTGCATGAGTGGTTGTTTGGGGTGGGCGGGGTTTGACGCACCAATCTTTATTTAATTGTGGCTTTACTGTGATTCAACTTGTAGTTTGCCTCAGGACTTGTCGCGTCACATCTACATTAAATTCATGAATTTTTAATACGAATAGGCGTAAACGATCCACTTTTCTCATGAAATTAACCTATTTTACACAAATAAAAATCCCATTGATATACTAAAAATAAAGGAATTTTATAGTCAAAATACTGAGTTTTTAAGAAATTATAATTATTAAACAAACGAAGTATTGTATTTTTTGGAATTAGGAATCAAAATCTGAAATTTTGATTTCATTCTAGTTTTAAGAAAAATTATGATTTTGGAATTTTTTTTTTCTGTGCTTTGGTTGTTATTGGAGGATCCCAAGAATTTGTGGAAAATGTTATATTCATGATAATGGTCGTCTTGTATTTCCATGTGTTATATACAAGAATTTGTGGAAACCCTCCACCTGACTGATCGTCGGTGGAGAGAATAGGCACCCCCCTTTTTCCCCTTCCCTTTGGCTGCACCCAGGCAAGCTGTCAGCAGCGTGAAAGAAGTAAAAGTAGAGTGAAAACGAAATAAAGAAGTCAACGAGGGCATTTCATCTTCTTTCAGACGGCCTTTCGTCTGCTTTCTGGTATGACTGCCACACACATATATATATATATATATATATATATATATATATATATATATATATATATATATATATATAAACAAGGTATGATGGTCGGGAGAAAATGTTTTTTGACATGAAACCCCCCCGTGCTTCAAGCACAAAAGAAAGAATTCTCGACATGAAACCTGTAGGTTTTCTTCCCGATTTAAAAAAAAAAAAAAAGACCACTGATTTTTAAATTCCAAGGGCCATGCAATGGTAAACCCCTAAGAAGGCCTCTAATTTCCATGAAGAATTCTTCCTGATGGAGAAACGGGTTCGACCTTGACAACTTGAAGGTGACCTTTTTTTTTTTTATGGTCGAATGAAAAGTGCCTATCGTAATAGGCTATATTGATTGCAAATCGGCACGCAATCGTTGAAAGAGTGACATGCATTAATGTCCTGCTAGTTGACTGTTGCAGTCAACATTGCTATAATCGGCTGCACTCGACTTGTGGGCTCAGCTTAGGCTCAGCTTAGGCTCAGCTTATGGTCCTTTTTGTTCCTTGAAAACCACAGCCACTATAGGTGTTGCCGATCGTGTTTGGCCCGGCCAAACCAGTAAAAGGTTATGCTGCTTGGCCAACTTAAGTATAGCTCGGGAGGCATGTGAGATTCAATCGAGCACGGAGTCAAGCAGAAAGCAATGCACGTGGAATGTGCAGCGCGGTGGTGCAACGACGAAGCGTATAAATGCATCAAGGTCAGCGGTCACTTTGGAAGTGCAAGTCCGTCAATTGGGAATCAGATGAGTTCTCCACGCGTAGCGTTTGGAAGCACAAATGGGTGCCCGTGGGTTAGGGGTAATTCTCCCAATGAATGCATATGCTGCATCCACAACCGCGTAGAGTCACGTTGAGACGAGTAAGTGAATACTCGTCATCGAGTAGGGCGATGGTCGACCGCCTTGATTAATGACATATAGTCCTCAACTGGCTTCGGCTAAAGGCTTCTTTCCAAGGAAAGTCTACCCCCACCCAAATTTCATATGGAGGTAGATAAGTGTTTGGTGGAATGACGATGTTCTGACAGGACCTCATGGCCACGGCTTGCTGATAGTCTACTATGAGATAAACCTGGGTGATGATTTGCCGAGTGCGTATCACTCCTCGTCTACAGTCCCAAAAAAATAATGATACGCTTCCGCTAACTTAAAAGAGACAGGCTAGTCGAAGGCTTTAGGGGATGCCATCAGCGCAGTGCGGGCTAGAGATGGCTTGAAAAAGTTGACCCGTGACAATAGGAGTGCTACTGATCATTTTTCCTACACCAATAATGCATCAAATGTTGTGACGGTACCTGCTTTGGTGATGTGAAATGCATTAAAGGAAAGGTGGTGTGAAAACGAATCACGGAACATGCAAAAACTAATAAATGGATGAAAAGAAAGAAAAAAATGAAAAGCCCCTATCGTAATACACTATATTGATTGCTAATTGGCATGCAATCGTTGAAAGAGTGACATGCATTAATGTCCTGCTAGCTGACTGCTTGCAGTCAACATTGCGATAATCTGCTGCACTCGACTTGTGGGCCCAGCTTGTGGTCTTTTTTATCCCTTGAAAACCACAGCCACTATAGGAGTGCTGCTGTTAATCTTTCCTACACCAATAATGCATCAATCAATCTATGGAAGATGTTGTGACGGTACCTGCTTTGGTGATGTGAATGCATTAAATGAAAGGTGGTGTGAAAATCCATCACGGAACATACAAAAACTAATAAATGGATGAAAAGAAAGAAAAAAAATAGCCTTCCAACAAGCAAACAACGAAATGAGAAAAAGAAGATGAGATTGACAATCACATTTCCCTAAACCAGTCATGGATTCCACGTACACGTACAGACGCCGGATGGGTCCAGGTATGCGGATTGTCTCTTTCACCAAGAGGCTAGAAGCTGGAAACCATGGTTGAAGTGTTAAGTTTGATCTATATTTAATAGCCTTTTATATAATTTTGTATTTACTTTAATAATAGTGTTTTTTTTTTCTTCTTGTACTCTTGGATCTTTTTGAGATATTTTGAGATAGGAAAAGAAACCTGTGCGGCCATATACGCATGGGAGCTTTTTCTTTTAACCATGTAAAAAGTCTTGTGTTTTTTTTTTTCCTTTCTCGTCCTTGTTTGCTTTCTTGGTGTTGTGATCCTTGTTTGCTTTCTTGGTATTGTGAGTGAGAAACAAACAAGACCTTGTCCCTGACAACAACAACCTCTCAGTAGCATTTGAAACCAGATGAAGTTCTGACCATCTGTCGGTGAAAAAAGAACGAATTGATCCTTTGTTTCATATATCTTCTTGTAAAGATTCCACATTTCTTCTTCTTCCAAAGAAATGGAAAGGTCTTTTTCCACGGATCTATCTTCTTCCTGTTCTATCTTATGATCCCCCTTGTAGGTCTGGGTCCAGCGACAGTAGGAAGAAGCTCTACTTGTTCTGTACTGGGGGCGCCTAGGCCATGGCCCGAAAAAAAAAAATTTAATTATAAAAATTCAAAAATTTTATTACTTCTATGTAGTATTTGGATCCAGGTTTAATTTGGCCCTACCCGGATCCAACTCCAACCCACAAAACCTGGTCCGTCCCCTTTTGTTTGCCCTATTTCAACATTTGGTTTTCAAAAAGAGGGAAAACCCAAGCGCAAGGGAGAAGAAAACTATAGACAAAAGAGAAAGGGAGATGGTCTGATAGAAAAAACGAGTGAGAAAGAATGGGAGCAGGTATACAGGAGAGACCAACATAGCACTGAGCACAAGGAGGCTGTTGGCTTCAGGAAGAGGTGGGGCCATTTCCTGACTTTTTTTCATTTTTTATATTAATGGTCTTCATTTTTTAAGCCTAGAGAAATATGGTGGGGCCATTTTTTCATACTTTAGTTTTTCTGTTTCTTTTTTCTTAACTTTTTGTCATTTTCCTTTTCTTTCTGTTTTATGGTGGGTTTTTAATTTCTATTATGCATATTTTTTATTTTTTAACCTTGATCTTTCACTGTGAATCTGTTAAATTTTATTAGATCTTTCATCGTGAATCTGTTAAATTTATTAGATCTTTCACTGTGAATTGTTAAATTTTGTTAGCTCTTTTGTGCTTAAATCGTCAGGCCTTTTAACCAAAGTGGATGGTGTATGCGGCATGCCACTATTTATTTCATGAAAAAGAAACAAATGCTTGCAAAGAGGTGCAATCAAGGAAGGAAGCAAAACCCAAACAAAATTTTGAACACAAGTTCTGCCTCAGCAGTATCCGGTAAAAAAATTTTCACTACTTTCAGGCATACTCTTTTAAATTGAATATTGGTAAAAAAAAATCATTTTTTTAAATTGAATATTGGTCAAAATTGGATACCATCTGAGCAATGCCATCTAAGGCCCTTGGAGTTCGAATAGGTTTGCCAACAAAATTTCATGACAAAATGGCATAGAGTGTGGGTCAATAGAATATTTTCTGCAGGAAGAGGAAAGAATGCAGGGAGTATTGATGTGTACATATTCGTTTATATTTTTATTTTCACGTATAGGTTTGCAGTCTCCTCAAAGAGATAGCCAGCAGCATCCTGAAAGTAGAACTTGGTTTGAAATGTATGTTATCTAAGTCATTGAGTTCTGATGTTGATCTATCTTAGTCAAAGACTGAGATCAATTCATCCTGGGAGTAGAGATGGGTACCAAAAAATTTATTTATTTATTTTTACCTAGTAACCTGTAGAAAATAACATTATTGATCAGTGACAATTGCATAAATAGTTAATGGTAAGTGAACATTTTAAGAGGTAATGGTAGCTACATAGATGTTTTCTGTTGGGGAAATGGTAGCTAGTTTATGGCTTTATTTCTTTGAAAATATGTGTGCTGCCGATTCCTGTATTTTACACCTACCTGTGTTAATTACTAAATCCAGTTCTCAACGCAACTACAAAGGCAAGCAATCTTCCAGAATACTCAAACCGCCTTATCAATGCCTCTCCCTAGCAGCAACCACTGATGTTGATTGACCAATCTTGTTCATAGAAAACATCTGACTAGACGTCTTCTCTCATCACTATGCACAGGAAAGAATTACGAAAGGTAGTGTATACAGGTAATGATAAAACGAAGGCAACCAAAGGCAGGACAAGAAGTTCCTGGCTAACTTAAATCTAAATACTAAAGGTTCATACATGGGAAGGACGTGGAGCATCTCCGTGCTGTCTGATTGGTATCAGCACGAGGGGTTAACAGCAGGGAAATAATATCCTCTTTTAGGTTGGGATGAACTAAATTTGCATGTGGACTGCAAATATAGAAAAATAAGAAACAAGGTTGGATTACTAGCAACCTTGGTTAAAGCTACCAACCTTGGTTACTAGCAGAAATGACCACTTGCTAGCAGTGGCTTCTATGTACTGCAAGCAACTCTCTAGAGTTCTCGCTAATTTTAAGAAGTTCCAGATTTGGGTCTGAAGATCCTGGAAAGAAAAGAGTTTGTGTTGTCTTTCAACTGCAAACACAAATCTGTGTTTACGTCCTAGTCGTGACGCTACTTTTGCCACCACAACTAGAGGACCTATGTCTGGCCGTGGGTCGGGCTTGATTCATGATTTCATTATGCACAAATTTCTTGTTTTTGCTTCATCCCTTTCACCATCACAACTAGAAACTGTGATATGGAAGAGGATCAGGTGGCATTCTTCATCCCTTTCACCATCCATTCATGGAGATCTTGCATAACACTACTCCTAATGGGCCAAATTCTCCAAAACCTTCCTTTTATACTGAACTAACTCATTAAAATTTTCACTTCATTTGCTGCATCAGAAGTCTCAAAAGATAGGTGATTTTACACATCACAAGTAGACCTATAAAGCATGCATAAGTTGGCCAATGAAACCCACAACATCTTTAGTTTGCCATATTTTTATTTTTTTCGGTTTTCGAGTTTGTAGATGTCTTTGTTTGCTATATTTTTTGTTGTGATATTTGTATGTCTACTTTATATTTACACTTACGTCAATTATATACGATATATGTTCATGCTACTACACTTTTGTTCGTAAAATATATATATATATATATATATATATATATATATATATATATATATATATATATATATATATATAATGTATTACTGCTCGTTGGACCATTCGGCCCGCCCAAGGAGAAATCCTGGCTCTGCCCCTGCAGCTCATGGTCCCCTCTTTAATGTTAACACTGAATCTATCTTTTCATTTCATTTTCTTTTTATGCAAACAAGATTTTGCCTGGTTTCTTTTTCTTTTTCTGATGTTTTTCCTTTCTTCTCTATCATTAATCTCTCCAACTAATGCCTTAGCGATTAGCTGGGGAGTTGAAGCAGTAGAGCTGAGATCATGGCCATGGGCTAGAGCTGGTAGTGTCTATTTTATGAATTTGTGCATGCCCCCGTCCCTTGGATCCTTATGTATGTGGGGTATAAACATTGCCCATAGGGTTTGCTAATTGTGGGCGTAAGGGAAGAATATGTATAACGTTTACGGTAACCCACGACGCCTTGAGGAACTGGCTCTTCTTGGTGGTTACTTATGTGATATCTTCACCACCAACTTCTACACTCCCATCTGTGTCTGCACTAGAACCATTATACATGACAAAATGCTCGACCAAGAAAATAATTTATCATCATCATGTAACGCATTGTCACCAAGACCGAGAACTGCAAATCCTTGCAATTTGTGAGAGATTTTCGAATTCTGCCAACCAGTATTGTTACTGATTTTCGAATTCTGCCAACCAGTGTTGTTACTCAAGTTGAGCAACTTCAAATTGTTGTCCTTCCGGATTGCTCTCTTCCAATTGATTACTGTGGAGGTCCAAAATGCTTCCTGCCAAGACAACTTGTTTTGGCGCCTTAGAATTTATTAATGGTGTAATGTTCAAAAGATTTAGTCTCGTCATCTTCAAGAGCTTATAAATAGAAATATTAAATAGATCGATTGTCTTGATTTCTAAATTCTTGTTGACTGTGACAATGAGTAGATAGTAAGGCTTGTCTCAAAAAGTAGTGCCAGCTCTTGAAACTTATCAAGACAGATAAAAATTCAAGGCTTCCAAACCCCCCATAGCCAAAATGGGGTATCTTCTTGCTTATTTCATTATTAGAGAGGTCCACTTCCCTAATTCCTTGAACCTTCTTCTCGGTGAGCAAGGAATCCATGGATTTAGTGACCATGGAGTTCCTGAAAGCCATCGAGCTAATTGTTGTTGGAGAGAAACAGAAGCTTGAGGTTCTCCATAATGCGTAACCTATTAGACAATGTCTCTCCACTAATCTCATTAATCTTGACTGATGCCACTTCACTCTTTATAGAAAGTACCCTCATTGTCATTGGTAAAAGCATAAAATGTGACTGATAATGTGTTGTCGTTGCTATTGGATGACTAAAATATAAAAAATTGAAATCTGTCAGCTAGCCAGTGAGTGAATATTTCGGGATGAGCAAAGATTCAAAGTTTCGCTGCTGAAAAAAACCATAAGTTGTTGCTGAAACTAGCAAAAACGGTCCCTACATTATGAACTGTCGCTATATTTTTGTATATCCGGCAATATAGGGCTGAATTCAATAAATACAACAACAATTGTTGGTTCGCCTATACCTAAAACACTGAATAAGTTGCTTGTACAAAAGCTTTGACAGGACGCCATGTACATGTTAATTTCTATCCAAACCGAGAAAAGAAAATTAAATTTTGAATTGTTGTAGGTCTCAAACTTGCAGCTAGTGAGATATTTCACATTCTAATACTAGTTTAAAAATGTATATTGCTTTTGACAAAAAAATAATTACCTCATGGTAAGTAACAATTAAAATTTGCTTTTCTCTAAGAAAACTAATAAACTATTTTGCACAAGGCCACTTGTATGGCCTTCCTTCTTCACTGTGTTGTTGGAGCCTAACTTGAAGCTGACCGCCTACATGCATGATTTATCAGTGTAAAAAATGATGTTCGAGCCAAACTTGAAGCTGACTGCCTCCATGCATGATTGAAAAGTGTAAAAAATGAATGGCTTTAATAAGATGAATATCTTAATTTATGGTTTCTAAAATAATATGATCTAATTAAATATTGTCGGTACAAAAGTAGGTGATGAATCAGAACATCTCTCGGCAGCATACTGCAATGCGTGAGCCAATGAAAGGCCTGCACCTTGCCCTTCTTTATCCGAGCAAATGGGCCTTGCAGGACCTTCCTTTTTTTGTGGTCGAATGAAAAGCGCCTATCCGAATACATTCTATTGATTGCTAATTGGCATGCAGTCCTTGAGAGAGTGACATGCATTAATGTCCTGCTAGCTGACTGCTTGCAGTCAACATTGCGATGGGCCCAGCTTATGGTCCCTTTTATCTCCTGGAAACCACAGCCACCATAGGAGTGCTGATAATCTTTCCTACACCAATAATGCATCAATCAATCTATCGAAGATGTTGTATCAATCTATTGAAGATGTTGTGACGGTACCTGCTTTGGTGATATGAATTCATTAAAGGAAAGGTGGTCTGAAAAGCAATCACGAAAACATACAAAAACTAATAAATGGATGAAAAGAAAGAAAAAAATAGCCTTCCAACAAGCAAACAAGGAAATGAGAAAAAGAAGATGAGATTGACAATCAAATTTCCAGAAACCAGTCATGGATTCCATGTACAGACGCCGGATGGGTCCAGGTGCGCGGGTTGTCTCTTTCACCAACAGGCAAGAAGCTGGAAACCATTGTTGAAGTGTTAAGTTTGATCCATATTTGATAGGCTTTTATATAATTTTGTATTTACTTTAATAATAGTGTTTTTTTTTCTTCTTGTACTCTTGGATCTTTTTGAGATAGGAAAAGAAACCTGTGCGGCCATACACACTCTTTTAACCATGTGAAAATTCTTATGTCTCTTTTTTTCCTTTCTGGTTTGTTTTGTTGGTGTTGTGAGTGAGAAACAAAGAACACCCTGTCCCTGACAACAACTCGATGGACCCTTTCGGCTGCGCTCGACTTGTGGGCGCAGCTCATGGTCCCGTCTTTAATGTTAGCACTGAATCTGTCTTTTCGTTTCATTTTCTTTTTATGCAAACAAGATTTTGCCTGGCTTCTTTTTCTTTTTCTGATGTTTTTCCTTTCTTCTTTATCATTAATCCCTCCATTTGCACTGCTTGGGGAGGGTAAGATTTTTTCTTTGAAGACGACTTTTTATAAAGCATAATTTTTCTTTTAAATTTACATGTAAATTTAAAAAAAAAAAATTGAAAAAGAGGGAAGCATTTAGTGAATTTTCTGACAAAGCTGCTTGAGGTAGGCCTCCGGCCTTTTTTTGTTGAAAAAATTTATTGAATTTACATTCAGCACATCACCAAACGTAAAACGGTTGCAACAAAACTACACTACTACATTTATCATATAAAGTTTTATTCTTAATAGAAACACTAAATCATAGCATTTATAGCATAAAGTGTCTAGTCCTCTAGATCCAGAACAATTAGAGAAACCAATACTCCATAATTTACAACTAATGCCTTAGCGATTAGCTGGGGAGTTGAAGCAGTAGAGCTGAGATCATGGCCATGGGCTTCATGCAGTTGACACTAGTGAGCTGGTAGTGTCTATTTTATGAATTTGTGCATGTCCCCGTCCCTTGGATCCTGATGAATGCGGGGTATAAACATTGCCCATAGGGTTTGCTAATTGTGGGCGCAAGGGAAGAATATGTATAACGTTTACACGGTAACCCACGGCGCCTAGGAGGAACTGGCTCTTATTGGTGGTTCCTTATGTGATATCTTCACCACCAACTTCTACTCTCCCTTCTGTGTCTGCACTAGAACCATTATACATGACAAAATGCTCGACCAAGGAAGGACTTTATCATCATCATGTAACGCATCGTCACCAAGATCTGTGAGAGATTCGAATTCTGCCAACGAGTGTTGTTATTCAAGTTGAGCAACTTCAAATTGTTGCCTTCTGGGTTGCTCTCTTCCAATTGATTACTGTGGAGGTCCAAAGTGCTCCCTGTGAAGACTTGGTTTGACACCTTAGAATTTTTTAATGGTGTAACATCCAAAAGATTTAGTTCTGTATTAAAGATTGTGAGACATCTTCAAGAGCTTGTAAATAAAGTTATTAAACAGACTATTATCTTGTTTCCTAAATTCTGCTGTTGACTGTGACAATGAGTAGACAGTAAGGCTTGACTCAGAAAGTAGTGTCAGCGCTTGAAACCTATCAAGACAGAGATAAAAATTCAAGGCTCCCAAACCCCCATAGCCAAATGGGGTATCTTTTTGCTTATTTCATTATTAGAGAGGTCCACTTCCCTAATTCCTTGAACGGTTGAACCTTTTTCGAGAAGTCGGTGAGCAAGGAATCCATGGATTTAGTGACCATGGATTTCTTGAAACCCATCGAGCTAATTGTTGTTGGAGAGAAACAGAAGCTTGAGGTTCCCCATACTGCGTAACCTATTAGACAACGTCTCTCCACTAATCTCATTGTCAGCAAGGACCAGATCAATAGGCTGATATTTCTCGCAGAGGAAAGAAGGGAAGCCCTCGACGCTGTGGGAGCTCAACCTTAAATAACCGAGCTGAGGAAAATTTGTGTGGTTTTCATCTGCAAAACTAGAATTGGATGACGAGACAGTCAACCTTGGGTTGTTGAATGGATCCAACCAATAAAGACCTTTCATAGTTCAAACCCAGCAACAGGGAGAGATCAATGGTGCCATTAAAATGATTGGATGAGAGTTTTACTTGGTTAAGTTTATAAGGAATGGTTATGGAAGGTGCAACTTCTCCACTCCGTGAGTTCATACCAAGAAGAAGTGATTCCAGTTGAGTAGTCTTACTGGGGCCCTAGGATGCAAGGAAGGGACTGCCGAAGCTGTTATTTCTAAGGTGTAATCATCTTCAGTGACATTACAATGTACTGTCACGGAAGAGGGAATGCTAAATAAAGAAGCAGGAAGGTTCCCACTTAAGTTGTCTCTAAAGAGCATGATCAAAGAGAATGAGAATCTGAGAGATGCCAGCTTCCTTTTCGAGGTTGTCACGGAGAAACCAATATTCTTGAAGGGTGTAGTGTACCCCACTTAGATTCCAACGTAGCACAAGTCTCTAGAGGAAGGGGGGAATGGAAGGAAGGCTTATTTTGTGGGCAGTGATTTGTTAGCATCATGCTCACTAAAAGAAAAAAGAGATTCGATATCCCCAATCATCTCATCTGGTTGCCAGTTATAGGGGCAGAATTATGAATTTTTCATAAGGAGCATCAAATTATAACTTCAAAATTTTAACTAGGGTTAAAATATTATTTTTAAAAGATCATATATAAGATAAATATATTTTTAAAATTTATATCTATTTCTTTCTTTTAATTTGAGGTGGGCCAGGACCACTGCCGCCCCCCTTGACTCCTCCCCTGTGCATTACCTTATTTATTGAGATCAATGAAACAAATTAGGTAGTTGGAAAACAAAAAACCTGAAATATATTTTTCAGTAATAAGTATGTGGTTCAGCATAAGTGGACTTATCCAACTATAGAAGCCAACTCAAACTGATCTTTTTCTTTTCTTTTAAATTGTTGAAATCACACTTAGGCTGAATCTAGATCACTCTAAACAACTAGAGTAATTATTCAATTATATATATCAAAGTCTAATAGTGGAGAAAAGTAATGCAATTCATTTTAAATCCTTATTTTTCGGTGTTTTTTAGCATATTATTTTGAGTATTTTTTATTTATTCATATTTATGTGATTAAATTATTGGGTTTGTGGAAAACCAACCAAAAGGGTAGTTAAAATGGCTGAAAAAAGGTTCACATTTGTAATGACCTGACTCATCCCTTGTATTGTGTTGAGAGCTGAATAGAATCTACACCTTGGGTGTTGTTACTGGATTAATAACTCAGTGTCACAAAAATTAAAGAACATCAACCTAGGGATATCAGCAGTCAATCGTTGCCATATATATCAGACCAACCAAACATTGTTTTGCCTAATTCATAAATGAATTCAGATTCGAACATCGAATCCGAACATTTTTGTGTTCATCCAATTGGATTTGGATATATCCATGAAACATAGTTATAAAATCTAGATGTTATGAGAAAAACCCTGCACTAATTAATCTAATGATATGTGAATTTAATTTCTTATTAAGTATTTACAGCTTCATACACTAAGAACACGACTAATGTAACATGCCTATAGTCTCCTCATCTCTTGTTACTGAAAACACTCGAAACTCATCATGAGCTTCTTCTTCCCTACCATCATATATTTTCGGTCTCCTTTTCTGCAAGCCTGCTGGGAAAGAGGACCCATCCCTTTTATTGCCAATCAAAATTAAAATATAAAAAAGATTAATTAAAATAGAAATTCTGATTTTTTTTTTTTAGAAAAAAGTTAGCAATGACACATGGCATTCTTGAATCGGACTCTGAATCAGATGAGTTTGTATCAATTCAAATATCTAATTTAGGCTGTTAATTACTTATAATATAAAATATGTATGGGTTAAAATGCGATACCAATAAGCGGTACAAGTTAAAGAGTGACACTGCTCGCCTTTTGCTTGTAAAGCTGCTTGAAGAAACTGCGCTCGACAGCCTTTGCCACTCGTAACCCTAAGGCCCCTCTCCGTTTGATTGTAGATAAAAAGTTAGAATGATAAATTTACCGTGGAAAAAATGTATTGTAAAAAGTTAACCTCAAAGGGTTCGACCTTTTTGGAGCGTAAAATTATCCTCCTCTATCAATTTGAGTAGGTAATTTTTCTTGTGTTTCATTTGAAAGTGAAAAGCCGAATAAAAACGGCAAGTTTCCTATGAACCCTCCGTGTCTACACTCCCATCGCCTTCCAAAAAGTGTAATGTTATTAGGTTTGAAACAAAGTTGCCTCCTTGGCTCTTGAGGAGAGAGTTCAATTAAGGATAGTTAATTTGTTTGACTCATGTTCTTATCAAAATAAATCGTATGCCAGGAAATTAATAGTATTTTCACTTTTATTGAAAAAATGGCCTACATGTGGAAAAAGGTTAAAAAGGTAATGTTTAATTTATTAGATACACATGCAATTGATATGATCTAATTATGTGAGTTTTTAGTTCACCAAATTTCTTCAAAACATCAAAATTAGGCCTTTACAAAGATAAAAAGGTTGGATAAGAGCTTGGGCTCTTCAGAAGAGAAGACGATGGGCCTCCACTACTCACTCGAAAGTCTTATTTTCAGTTTCTTTCCTCATAGTTGATTCACTACAAATAAAGTGGCCATGAGCAGGAGCGGAGGGAGGGGGGTTGTCCGGGCCATGGCTCGGGTGGGCGCAGATTTTTTTTTTATTGAAAAAATCAAATTTTTTTAGTTTGGCCCGACCTCTCTTCTTTTGGCCCGACCCTAGAAAAAATCTTAGCTCCACCCCTCACCATGAGTTGAATGTCATGTCTAATTTAAGGCTTACAATACAAATTTTAATAGTTGAAGATTTTTCACCACATAATTAAAACAACAAACAAAACCTCTGTTACGCATCATCTAATTTATTTAAGCAACCAGGCGAACCAAAGGATGATATTATTCAAAGTCAAGGAACACATTTCATAAATATGATATGTAAGGCAAGGAATGCATAGTTAGTTTGAAAAGAAATGTATCATGTGAATGACAAGGATAATACAGATTCCTTTATGTCAATAAAATTTGGGGAGATTCCTCAGCAAGGTTGCAGCGGAACGACAAAGATAAAAATAAATATAGGTGATGCCATTAACATCTTCCTTGATCTTTTTGACCTTCTGTCAGGTAGTGAGAAACCCCACTTGCCTGAATTTTGTTTCTGTAAATGAGCTTTTTGAAGAAAATTTTTGTGAGAACATGCTTTAAGTTTGATTTTTTTATTTATTTTTCATTTGACAATTTATGTTACATGGGAAACAATTAGTAAAAGGAAATAAATCTAAAATTAATTGTTTTTGTTAGGTGTTAAACCACCAAGCATATTTTCATGAACGGCGGCTTTTTTCTTGATGTGTTGCAACTTACGTAAATGGTAATATTTGCATCTTTTTTCATGCTTTTTTCTTCTTAAAACGAGTCAGACATTTTTTCATGTTTTTTTTTTTTTCATGCAACATGTCTTTTTTCATGAAATTTGGAAGGGTCGGTCTCGCACATAACTTATTTGATGAAATGCCTGACTCGAAGGATGTTACTTGGGGGTTCGTCATAGCGGGTTGTCTCAAAAATGGGAGATATAAGGATACTTTAAGTATTTTCTATGACATGTTGCAATGTACAAATGTCAAGCCAAATGAAGCATCCCTGGTTGTCGCCCTTTCTGCTTGTGCTCACTTAGGAGCACTAGACCAAGGCAAGTGGATTCATGTTTATGTTGACAAGAGAGGAGTCATTTGCAGCTCGAACCTTGCCACAGCACTTATTGATATGTACATGAAATGTGGAAGCATCACGCATGCACGTAGAGTTTTTAATAGTGTTTCTTCTAGAAAGGATCTGCTTTCATGGACGAGCATGATCGCCGGGCTAGCATTGCATGGACTTGGGAGGGAAGCAGTCGATCTGTTTCTGAACATATTCGACATTGGCGCCAAGCGGGATTGTGTCACACTCATTGAAGTTCTATATGCCTGCAGCCGTTCAGGTTTAGTCGACCATGGGGAGCAAATTCTTTTATGACATTGCATCAATTATGGGGCGTTGTGCCTACTCTTAAACATTATGGTTGCATAGTTGATCTTCTTGGACGTGCTGGCTTCATAGATGAGGCAGTGAAGATTGCTAAGTGTATTTCCGTAGAGCCTGACATTGTTATATTGAGGGGCTTACTTAGTGCTTGTAGGATTCATGGAAATTTAGCACTAGCCGAAGAAATAATGCACCATGTAGAAAGATGCGATCCCCTAGATCATGGAGGCAGCAAGATTCTCTTGTCCAGCATGTATGCATGATGCAATTGCTGGGATGGGGTTGCCAGAGTCAAGAGGCTGTATGTGCAAACAAAGGATTCAGTTGCTTCTTGGATGGGGTTCTATAGAAGTGAAAGGCGTTATTCATGAATTTGTTGCTGGTGATCGAACCCATCCTAGAGCTCCAGATATTTATCAAAGGCTGGACGAAATATTTGACAGGCTTCAAACAGTGGGTTATAGTCCCTGTAAATTTCGAATTTAGTTGGAGCTGAGTGAGGAAGGTAAAGTGCAAGCCCATGTATTGGCGCAGTGAGAAACTAGCAGTTGCATTTGGATTGTTGAGCACTGAAGATGGGTTTCCCATTAGAATTGTTAAGAATCTTCGAATTTGTGAAGATTGTCACTCTGCTCTATGGAAGCTATACCAAGAGTTTTTTGGCAGAGAAATAATAGTGAGGGACCGATCTTGTTTTCATAATCTGAAACAGGGTAGTTGTTCCTGCAGAGACTACTGGTGATTACATTAAATGGTAGCTCATTTGTTTCTCCATTGTTCTTGTACCAATGGACATCGGTTTTCCTTCTATGAAGAGAGGAATGTGACACCCCTGACATTATGCTCCTCGTATGAAGTATATAATCTTTCTGACACTCCTTATGAAATTATGCTTCTCCTATGAAATGTATAATCTTTCTCGTCTCGTAATATATTTGGCGTCCCTTATCGGGATGTAGTATATTCCAGACACCATCTTGACTAAAAATAATTTCATAAAAAAGTTGGTAGCACCTTATGGAGGCAAGGTTAGACCTCAATGGTCTTTCCATTTGTCCTTAGGAGAATATACATACATTAAGACATATCGGTATTTAAAGTAGTTGAGATTAAGATTCAACTGCACAAGAGATACTTAAAAAATTGTTTTGTGTCCTTGCTTCTTTAAGCAATCTAGCGTCGTGGTTCAGCGTCTGCTCGCAACGCTCTCTACACAACTAAGTTGTAGGTATACAGCTTAAGGTCAAGAAATAAGGTTCTAAGAATTTCATCTTGTCCTTAGAAGTTCTTAGGTCCAAGTCATCCTTAGAGCCTGCTATGGTAAAAGGCCTTTAGAGCATACTTGTATCCTTTTTGTGTCTAAAAGTTTTGGATGTTCAAGATGCATTCTCTAGGGCATGTTTGAATGCCCGGATATCCCTTTCATACATGGTGGAGACCTCAAGAGTGGAGTAATCGAACACAGGAGTGGTTGTCCTGATTGATTTCTCCATTTTTACACTGAATGGGTGCCACAGTTTTTCTGGGTTCTCAGTCAACTGGAAGTCCCATCTTAAAAGCCTGGAACACTTCTTCAGGGTGACCTTGACTAAAGTTATTCAGAACATCAAACGGTTAAAGGTTCACACTATTGGCAAAACAACCTTTGGTGAGGTAAATTAATCCTACTGGAGTTAGGTCTTTAATTCGCCTCAAGAGTAGCTTATGTGTTAAGCTCCCTTCGATGGCAATAAAAAGGTTTTCATGGAAGAGTTTCCATAAAAAAAACTTTCCTTGCAATATTTTTGTGTTTGAAAGCAATAAACTTCTTTCCAGAATGTATCTTTTAGGGGTTGCTTGCCAATACTAACAAGATATTACTATTCTTATCTGCCTCAAAAAATGTTTAAAGCCATGAATCTACCCCATTTTTTAGGGGCCGATAAGTGGAATAATAATTGCCAAATGCCACTTTAGGAGAACATATTTCCATTAAGCCGAAAGTGTAATACAAATTGAAATACTATACTATTTGGCGATGCAAACTGTATGCTTTTTTCCAAAATTTAATTCTTCAATTTATGTCCAACTACCTTTAAAAGATCATTTCTTCACATTTCTTGAACTTCTGTGCTTTCAAGAAAAAAAAAAGAAATGTTTTTACGATGTTTTATTGTGTGGAGAACTAAAAAATGGAAAAACTGAAAATTTTCTAGTAACTGCGAACTCTTTCTCAAGATTTTGGGCTCCCAGATCAGATTCTAGAATAAAATTTGAACTCCTATTCTGTTTAGCCCGGTTTTAATTCTCATGATAAGTAATTGCTGGAAATGCATGTCATTCTTGATTTAAAGGATCAATCGGTTATTGACAAACACTTACATCAAATTCTAAATTAATTAAGGAACAAAACAACAAAAATGATCTTTTGAAAATAAACGAAAAAGGTTGGGGAGTCATTTTTCCAATTGTATGCAGAAACGGAGCAGGAACTATGTGAGCAGCGGTACCCTCGTCCATGCTTTTCCTCTGTTGCTGGCTCTGATGCTGCTGCTTGGCGAATTGCTCTTCATTTGAGGCGGGCACTTCTGGTGGGTCTAACTGATCTAATCAGTGCCCACTTCTCACCTCTAAACAACTTGCATCAAGTATGACGGCAAAATTCTCTGCGAATCGAGCTTCACGTGTTCCTGTGTACAATTCTGAAAATCGTCGTCGACAGGAAATGGTGAGGACCAAATAACAGTTAGATAAATGGGTTATTAATTTGAAAATCATTAACAGAAAAGGAAAGATTACGAGGAATTTACTGAAAAACAAAGAGAACGACAGGAAGGAAGGGTCCATTGTATCCACCTTCTTTGAGTAGTTCCTGGTTTATATTTTCCAGCCCTATAAGTCGTTCCCTGTTTGCGTCTTCATTTGATGATCATATGTTTTAGGGCTGGATGTATACTCCTATGGATATTAAACTGTTCATGGGACAGTTGGAAATTGTGTTTGTGCTTCTAAGATCAGATGAAATTAAAAGCTCAATATATATCTGAAAACAAGTTGAGAAGCGTATACTGACCTTTGTTATAATTTCATCCAAGGTCACTAGCAACGGGTCCCTGATTTTAGGTGTAGGAGCTACGGTAGGATGGTGAAGGTCATCTCATTTAAGTTCTGACCATTGTCAAGATTGAACGGAATTCACAGCCATAGTGGTTGAATAGCTTAAGAAGATAGTTGGGCGTAAATAAGAACATAGATTAAGAAGGTAGTTGCGCATAGGCCATAAATCAATAAAAAGATGCAAGTTGGAATGGCAGAGTCGTTGTGGCCGAAAGAAAGTTAAGTGCACCGGGCGCACCGTGCGCAGTAAGGGAGAGAAGAATATTTTGGTAATTTATTAAAAAGAAACGTCCACAATAATATTCTTACTTTTTTCATTTCCAATTTTATCTTTACACAAAGTTTTCATTTTTAGTGTGAAATAAGGGTATTTTAATCATTAACCATATTGGTGCAAAAAAAATCATGCACAAGTATGGTGCATATAACAAGGTTCGATTGTGGCAAAGGAATGGCAGCGCACTTTTACGCGGACTGCTTGCAGCATTTTCTGTGGTAATGGCCAGGGGACTTTCCATCCGACCCATTTTGAAACCTGGAGAGGAGTCTCACAGGGAAACATGGAAGACATAAGACATTCGCACAAGTATGTGGAAACCTGGAAGACATGATACTCTTACCAAATTTTTATTTATTTGGCAGGGTTGGATGTTTTATTTATTTGGCAGAGTTACAAGCCTCAAGCAAAAGCAATGCAGGTGGATAGTTGATATAAAGAAAAGAAAAGATAAGACAAGAAACATATGAATGGTTGAGAGTAAAACAAAGAAAAAAGGATAAAGTATCAAAAAACAGAAATGTCTTTTTTTTTCCTTAACCAATCACCATATTGCAACTTGGGTCCAATATGATAAATAAAAGCCTGTAACTTGGCTACAAGTTGAAGGAGGGAATACACTATCGATGAATAAAAGCTATGGGGCATAAACTTGGGTCCAGCCTTTTTATAAGTTTCGAACATGCACTTGCCCACACAGCTTCACATGTGGCTTTGTCGCTGGTTCAATTTGATGCAGCCTTTTTATGAGTACAGAATCTGCACTTGCCAACGCAGCTTCACTTGTGGCTTTGTCGCTGGTTCAATTTTTAACCAATATTAAGTTTAATTAGTGCATAATGATGAAACATGGTTCCTTTCTAACAAATTTTCACCTTAATAATACGACAAAATTGGCTCCTGAACCTTTAGAACGTTAGATTCGAAAACTTGGCTTTTTAGCTCGTAACAGAAGGCTTAGCTATTAAGATGGACGTGATGAGAAGAGAGCATTCTAAGACTGGAACTTTTGTTCCTCACTTAGTTGCTCAAGTCCATATGGTCTACAAAATTCAAATCAATTCATGTATTGATTGAGCCTTATTGGTAGGTTTGCGCCTTTCAAGTCAATCTATGTTTCGAGACTTTGGCTTTGAAGGTGCTTTTGAATGAGAAATGAGTTATACCAGTTTTATTTCGAAATTGCCTCTTTCACCTGTCCTTTTCTCTCTCACATACGTTTTTACTCTCCTTAATTATTTCCTTTTTCTCCACAGAATCACTTTCCCCACCTTAAGATTGTGGATTCTAAGGAAACAATATACCTGAAAACTGCCCCTAAAATAAAACTGGTTTAATTCATTTCTTACATATATTAAGTTCCCACAATTCAATAGCAGGATAACTCAAACAGGTCTAGTTTTAATTTTCTCATGTAATGCTTAAGCGTCATTCTAAGTCACAGTGGTACGCCATTTTATTGGCGTACCACGTACCGGTATGCCGGTACATCCCGGTACGTTTGAATATGGATCTGGGTCGGATCCAGATCCAAACTATATTATAACTTAAAAAAATAAAAAAAAATTACTTACTCCTCTTATTTTTTTTGTTTTTTTTTTACTTTAACATAATAAGTTTCATTAACAAGATGAAAAAAATGATAATTTATTCATTATGAGCCTCTTTTTATTGACATTTTGGTTACAACTTGTGGTTTAATTATATATAATAATTATTTTTTTGAATTAATTATATATAATAATCACCGTACCCGTACCATGATTTTAAAAAATACCGTACCCGTACCCGAACTTGTACCCATACCATTGTGACATAGGCGTCATTGTTGAGTTTTCAAGATTGATTTAACCTTTATATATGTTTTGAGCAGGTAATGAAAAAAGAATGTAATATATGGCAAGTGGAAGACCTTTGATTATGTTAATTTCGGCCCTACCATCATCGATTTTGAGTTTTTATCACTATTATAAACCTTGGTAGTTAGGCTCACCTTTGTCAGTGCGCGCACACCCACACAGACAGACACAGAGTTTTACAGAAGAAGATCCTATGAGTTTTGGCAACCTTAATAGTTTTAAAACACAATTCCTTTTCTTATAATCAACTTTTCAAAATTGTTTTGGAAAAACCTAGTTGCATGTGTGAGATCCAAATGAATAGACACCTTTATCTTGTAGGCCGCTTTTTAAGTATTATCGTGAATAAACCTTTCAATAATCAGAAATGCTAGGAGGTGATCTTTCATTTCTTGAAAATACATTGCTAGATATCGAAATATACGATTTTAAAGATTTATTTTTCACGACTGTGTTTTTATTTTAAAAAATTGAATTCGGATCTGATTTAGTTGCATAAGGTTTGACATTTATATGTAATTGATCAGTTGGTCTACCTAAGAAAAGCCAGAAATAAGAAAAAGAAAACGAAAGATATTTTATTTTTTTATTCATCTTAACAAATGAATTCTGGTCTAGTTATGGACGGGGTATCTTGATAAGAAAGAAAAGAAAAGAAAAAAAAATAGAATTAATCCTCAATTAAATTAAGCATTATCCTCTAAGAAGGTGATTACCTAAAAATAGACACACGTACATTGGAGAAAAGAGTCATAACCCGTTTATATAGCACAAGAACGACGAGATCTTGAACATGACCTATATTTAACATCAAACTTCCGCATGAAAATGTGCATTGTAACAGGAATTCGTTGTCCAGATGCATCTCCCACACAGTGAATTCAAAATGAACTCAACCATTGCCTGTCAGGAAATAGACTTACAATTCCTAAACCAAAATTCGCCATGCCTCTGATTTGTTTCGTTCACAGCTTCTAATACAGATTTAAATACTGATTTGTCTTCTTTGTTAACATCAAACAAATAACCAACGGCATTTAGCATAAACCCCAGAAATATGAGCCACTCGAACACATAATTGACGTTGAAATATCTTCCTACTTTAAGTAGTTGATCCTTAGCCGCTAAAAATGCCAATAAAGGCTGCTGGGCTCCCTTCCTTCATTGCAGAAAAATTAAGAAATACGTGCAGATCATATTTTTATATTCTTTGTTTATGTTGGAAGAGAAAACCGATGGCCTGTACGATCATCATCATCTCTTGTTTTCTCTCTCTCAAGCCTTTGACGGAAAAGAAAGAGAGGATAGAAGAAAGCAGCAGATGCGGGGTTTATGGTTTACGTACAGTGGCAACACACAGAGAAACGAAAATAGGATTACATTACATCCCATCTATTCATGGGTGCGTTATTCAAAACAAAGCAGTAAGAAGGTGTCGCCAGAAAAAAAAAAAGAACAAGAAAAAAGCTGTAAAAGAAAAATAGCAAGAAAAAACATGTAGAAACAAAAAATATAAACAAGAAGAGAAACGAAAGATAACAACACCATTTTACACCATCGGTTATTCTAAGGCGCCAACAAATAAGCACATATTCGGAGACATTTCCAAAAGAGGGCAATTGAGGAAATTTGCTTGGTACCCGATGAGTGGGGGGTTTTTGAGCTGGAAACCCTCTGTAAAAATAGATAGGTGTAGAGGAGAAAGAAGAATCCACATGGTCCCCGAATCTGACCGATTATAAGTGAGGTGCACAAATTTTCGTGCACAAAGTCTTCTTCTATTGAATTGAACGCTCTTCGAGTTTGAGGTGTTGGATGCCGTCATGCACCACTTGCCGACCACAATAGTGTATCAATAGCTGCTTCAGACTCCGCATGCTGCCTTCCACGAATGTCACGGTTTTCAGACTTGTTAGAGTGATGAGTGAAGAGAGTCATCACCGACTCTCCCACCGACTCTCTTGAAGAATCGAGAGGCTCGTAGCCTCTTCCTTCATGACGGTGAAACCTCTCCTTTAAAAGTCGGTGATTAAGTCGGTGGCTGTCATTACAAATAAAAAATTATTAAAATAAAATTTTGAGAATGTGGTGGACGTTTCCACCACCGACCTCCTCTCCCTAT